>RCUC01159573.1:0-53439 GCA_003697995.1 Taxidea taxus jeffersonii
GGGGGGGTCCGGTCCGGAGTTGGGGGTCGGGGTCCGTGAGGAAGGGGCTTTGGGGGGGTCCGGTCCGGAGTTGGGGGTCGGGGTCCGTGAGGAAGGGGCTTTGGGGGGGTCCGGTCCGGAGTTGGGGGTCGGGGTCCGTGAGGAAGGGGCTTTGGGGGGGTCCGGTCCGGAGTTGGGGGTCGCGGTCAGTGAGGAAGGGGCTTTGGGGGGGTCCGGTCCGGAGTTGGGGGTCGGGGTCTGAGGAAGGGGCTGTGGGGGGGTCCGCTGGAGTTGGGGGTCATGTCAGTGAGGAAGGGGCTGGGTCCAGGGTCCAGTCTAGAGTTGGGGGTCGCCATCAGTGAGGAAGGGGCCAGGGCTGGGGATCCAGACTGGAGTTGGGGTCAGAGTCAGGGAGGAGGGGGCTGGGGCTGTAGTTGGGGTCTGAGTCAGGCTGGGGTGGAGGTCAGGGGAGGGTGGGGGCGGGTTGAAAGTGGAGGTTAGCTGGGGAGGGAGCTGCGTTCGGAGTTGGGGGTCCCAGGCGGGTGGGGAGGAGAGGGAGGTGTGCAGCCAGGGGTGGAGCTGGGGGCCCAGGGGGGAGTGACTGAGGCCACCCCAGGGAAGGGGAGCCCAGAAGGGGCACAGCAGCGCTTGGGAGGGCCAGGCCCTCTCGCAGGGGTCTGAGGGCCCTGGGGGCCCAGTGATGGAGGGCTCTGAAACCTGGTGCTGGGGTTTTGGGGGAGGACGGGGAGTCAGAAGGAGGTGGGGGGTCCTGGTTAGAAGTCAGTTACGAGGATTGTGGAGGCTTGGGGGGGCTGACCGTTTGGTGCACAACGGGGTGAGGCAGAAACCCCTGGGCTCCCGTGAGCTGGAGGAGAAGGAGGTCCGACGTACTTTGGGAGGTCAGCTTCTAGGACGTAGGTGTAAGCAGAACGGGTCGCGGTGGTGACCGAGATTTTCAGGAATTTGTGGGCTCAGGAACGAGGAACCAAGGTGGGAGTTTTGGGGACAATGGTACTGAGGGATGTGGGTGGCGCTTTGTGTTTTGGGGGGAGCGGGGGCTGCTGGGGGCTGGGAGGTGGGCGGGAGAGGACAGGCGTGATGAACAGCAGCTCGAGGGCTACGATGCAGGGATGCCCAGTTCACAAACTTGTTGGGTCGCAGCCAAGGTCTTGCGGAAATGAAGGGTGTAGTGGGCTGTGCAGGGCAGGCTGGGGCCTGGGGCCGCCTGGGAGCTGGCTTTGCTGCGGGGGGAAACGGAGCCGGGAGTAGGAAAGCAGTAGCAGAGCCCTCCCGGGACTGCTGGGGGTCAGCCGAGGGAACGCACGCACCGAGCGCGCTCCTGGCACATGGCAGGGGGACGTGAGGCGCTGATAATAATGTTCTAAATTAAGGGGTTTTTTGGGAGGGGGAAGGTGGGTGGGTAGAATTACTGGGTTGTCACAGAGGGAAGGGCAGGGGAGGGAAGGCATCGGCTGGAGCTTGACGGCAGTCCCTTCGCCTTGGGGTACGCAGAGCACCCCTGGAGCTTTAAAAAAGAATCTCTGGGGGGAGAGACGTCCGTATCATTAAAAGTGAGGAAAGAAGTAAAAAGGAAGAAGGGTCTGAAACTAGGAGATGCTGAAGGTTTGTCCAGAGGCGGGCACATCTGCTCAAGAGAAGGTTCACGCATGGGTCATTCTGATTTCCGCGTACCCCCCAGGAGCCATTCCGGTGTGTACCCCAAAGGGGACCGCCGGGCCGCAGTTCCACGCTCCATGCGTGTATGGACTCCGGCAGCCGGCGCTCCCGTGACGGACCCGGGTCTCCGCTCGGCACTGCTGATGTTGGGGGGGGGGTCGCAGCCCGTGGGGCGTCCTGGGCACTGGTGGGGGCGCTGAGCAGCTTCCCTGGCCCTACCCACTCCATGCCAGCAGTCCCCAAATTCAGCCACAGCCGCCCGCGGACCCTGCCTGGTGCCCCCTCGGTGCAGAGTCAGCCCAGGAGAGACCCCCTGTTCTAAGCAAAACGAGGTGACGTTCCCCTTCGCAGACCCCATCTCCCCTTTGATCCTTAGGAAATGCGGCCGTTTATACCTGGGGTGACTCTGGAAGTCACCGGGTGCCCGTGATATGAGGGAAAGTGCTTCCCGAGGATTTTAGCAACGCCGGCGTCTCTCTCGGGGGGTCTTCCGTGTGGCTTCTGGACACGCGTTACGGGGGTCGCACGCTCGGGATGAACCGCTGTCACAAGCCCTGCGAGATGCCGAGGTTTCGGGTTTGTTTTCCCCGTTTTTAACCATCCGCGAGGTTTGCAGAGATGTCGAGGTCGCGGGGGCGATTCCTGGGGTTACTTAGAAAGTATCCTGTGACCGATGCTGTTCTCTGCCCTCGTCTGCTGCCCGGGGCCTGGGTTTGAAGGGGAGGACGACAGAGTATGAGTTACCCGGCACAGGCTCAGCTTCGCGTTTACTGAGCGGGCGTGTTATTGTTGCCCGCCGTGCAGTAGAGTAAAAAGCTGCTGCTTCTATTCAAGGTGTTGTTACGGATTTCCTCATTTGCATCTGGAAACCAAGAAGAGTCCTTAAAATGGCATTTGCTAGGTCATTCCCGTTCTCAAAGCCCTTTGTAGTTTCCTACAAAACGGCCGTGGTGTGTGGCCTCCAGGACTCTGGAAGTTTCTGGAGCTTTCTAGAGAGGACGGTTACCAGGACAGTTGCACGACTGCTGGGTACTGATACAGAGTTACCCCCGCCTTCCTTTGTGCCCCGCGGTAGCGGCCAGCAGGTGGCTGCCCGCCAGGACCTCTGTTCGGGAAGGTTTCTCTCGTGCCCACCGCATGCCCGCATGCTCGGGTCCTCTGTGGCTGGCGTCTGCGCTTCCGGGGGCCTCCCTGTGCTTCCCACTGTCCTTGTCCACAGTTCCGGACCTGGCTTTTCATTGCTTCTCTCTCATGCTGCCTTCAGCCTGGCCTCTCTCTCTCCAGGCTCCAGAGGAAGGCCATGGCGTATGTCACCCAGCACACCTTGGAGACCAGTTGGGGGAGCTGCAAAGGCGGAATGCCTGTCCTCGGGGGCCCGGCGGGGAGGTGGTGGTCCCCACCCTCCTCGTCCACCCTGCCAGCTGGCACGCAGGGCAGCTTTGGGCAGCTCTGAGACTCTTCCAGAAACGGCTACTACTTTTCCTTGAGAACCTTGCAGAGGGGAGGATCTTACTGCTTTCACTCTCTTCAGTAGAAGTAGAGTTTCCGTGTCGTAAGATTTGGCCATTTTAAGCATAGAGTTCAGTTTTGGGGGGAAGTTACAGAGTTCAGTTTTGGGGGGCAGGTTACGGAGCTGTGTAGCCATCGCATGAACCTTTGGAGACTTCCATCACTCATCCAGGATCCCTATAACCATTAACCATCGCTCTCTGATCTCCCTTCCCCGGCCCCCTTCCCGTCCACGGAGGGCCCTGGTCTGGGCATGTCACACGCGTGGATTCACACCCCGTGTGGCCTTCTGTGTCTGGGTCCCTCCCTGAGCGTCGTGGGCTCGGGGTCGGCCCCCAGGGCCGCGCGTGGGGGCCTCGCTCCTGTTCCTGGGTGCGTAATAGCCCATCCTGTGAACGGACACACTTGCTCTCCCCCTTCCCCTGGCTGGACTCTGGGTTGCCCCCCCCCCCCGTTTGGGCAGTGAACAGTGGCGCTGCTCTTTAAGTGGCTCTTTCCTGGCACTTGGTGGCCTGTTGAACCGAAGCTTGGGGGCAGCCTGGGCGTCAGCCCTCCAGGTCCTGCCCGTCTCTTTTCCACTTGAGCTAAGTGCTTCGTGGTCTCTGGCCGCCACGCATCCTAGCAGGTGGGTGGCCTTGCGACCCGCCCAGGTGGGCAGCTCCCTCCGCCAGAATCTGCTCCGTGAGGCACAGTGTGTCTGTCATTGCCCGGCCTCCTCTTCCAACTCATCACCCAATTGACAGAATCGAAATGCCTCAGGCGGCCTGGGTGGCACCACGGGAGTTGGCCCCACCTCACCTTTCCCTAGTGACCTTCACTTTGCCTGCAGAAACCCGCCCCTCCTGCCCCTCCCTGTCACCCGCTCAGCACAGGCCCCCTTTCCTGGATGGTGCAGTTTGCCGTCTCCTTTGTCTGAAGCCTGCCTGCCTTCCTCTCCCCAACAAAGGCTGCTTGTGTGCCTATTTTAAGCGCCAGAGCGGGTGCCAGGCACCGGGAGTGCCACGTGGATGAGATGCTTGTGTGCATGCGTGGGGAGGCGTGGAGACGGGGGACCCAGGGCCATTCTGTCCCTGGCCTGGCTCTCTGAGTGGGGGTCCCTGGGGATGGTGGAGACAGGCCCAGGCCTGGGTATCCTGTGAGCTCCACAGGTGCTGCGAGAAGGGAAGCCTTCCAGGGGTGGAGAGGTGGGGATCCTGTGTGTAGGACAGGCCAGGGATGAGCTTGGCGCCGACAGGTTTGCTGGGAGACAGGTCGGGGTGCAGAGTACCCCTCATGCAAGCCCCAAGGTGGGACCGAATCTTCCATGTCGTTTCACTCAGGGTCTCCCCCGGGGCACTGCTAACACTTGGGTCAGCTTCCTCCCTATGGTGCCGTCCTGGGCACTGCTGGAGGCCGAGCAGTGCCTCCCTCTGCCCACCCCCTCCATGCCAGGAGCACCCCGTAGTCGTGACAGACACAGGTGTCCCCAGACGCTGCCCAGTGTCCCCTGGAGACACAATCACCCCCGGTTGGGAATACTTCAAATAAGATTTTATGAATCTGTGATTGCATTAAAGTGAAAAGGTATGTTTGGGTTTTATTCATAGACTGTTTTTAAGAGCAGTTTTAGGTTCATAACAACACTGAGCAGAAGGGACTTTGCATATACCCCGGGTCCCCCCGCCAGGCTCCCGCATTATCAACACCCCCATGAGAGTGGGACATTTTTTACAGTCAGTGAACCTACACGGACGCATCATGGCCCCCTAGTGTCTGTAGGTGACATTGGGACTCACCGTTGGTGTGGTCCACGGGTTTGGGCAGGTGTATAAAGTCACGTGTCCACCATTATGGTGTCCCACAGGGTAGTTTCACAGCCCTAAACAATCTCCTGTGCCCCAGCGATTCATCCCTCCCATGTCTGCCCTTCTCTCTCTTTTTTTTAAAAGATTTTATTTATTTATTAGTTAGAGAGAGAGAAAGAGCGAGCACAGGCAGACAGAGAGGCAGGCAGAGGCAGAGGGAGAAGCAGGCTCGCCGCGGAGCAAGGAGCCCGATGCGGGACTCGATCCCAGGACGCTGGGATCATGACCTGAGCCGAAGGCAGCCGCTTAACCAACTGAGCCACCCAGGTGTCCCTGCCCTTCTCTTTTTATGGCAAAGTGGTAAGAACGGCTTTGTAACCCTGAGCACCTGCTGGGAAAGATGTGACTCTAGGCTGTGGCGTTTTCTGTGAATTATTCTTCTGTGTTCTCCATCCAAGAACTTGTACTGTGGAAGGGAAATGGGATTCAAGCCTCATATGTAATCGTACACGTTTGAGTAGCCACATTCAAGAAAACAATAGGTGAAACTAATTAACAAGACACTTTGGGTAACCCATTGTATCCCAAATACTGGCGTTTCCGTGTGTCATCGGTGTGATGAAGGTATGAGTGAGCTCTTCCCCTTTCTTTCGTGTGAAGTCTTCAAGATCCGGTGTGCACTTTGCACCGATGGAGTTGGACATCCCATGACGAGCCCCATTTCCGGGGCTGCGGGCCACATACTGGACCTCACAGGTGTAGGAAGTGACTCGGGAGGTTTTAGGAGGAGACAAGACCTCTAAAGCATGTGAGTATAGCTTAGCATTTGGCCATGGGGGTGGTTTTTACAGCTACTGAGCGTGTGTGGTTGAGAATATGGATTGAGAGTCTCAGAAAGTCAGTTCCGGAAGAGCCCCCTACACGGTCCAGTTCGGGGGACGGCAAACCATGGCCCTCGGGCCAAAGCCAGCTCGCCATCTGTTCTCATCCGGCCCTTGGGCTGAGAATGGTTTTTGCACTTGAAGTGGTTTCCAAAAAAAAAAATCAAAGGAAACATACTGTATCATGATGTATGAAAATCATAGAGGATTCAGGCTTCGCTGCCCACCGGTAGAGTTTTCCTGTCACGGAGCCACACGCGTTCATTGACATGGTGCCCACAGTGACTTTCGGGCTGCAGCCTCGGAAACCATGTAGCCAAGAGTACCAGTTCTCTGGCCCCTACAGAAGAAGTCTGTCCGCCTTGCTGGTCTAACTGGCAGGACTCATAAATGAGGAAACGGGCCTGGTTTCTTGGGCTCCTGGCTGCTGGGACTTGAACTTGGGATCTCATAGTTCCGTTTTATCCGTTCCTTTTAGCCCCGGTCTTGGGAGAGCAGATGACGCTTTACACCAGAGAGTCGCCTCTGATGCAGTCTGGCTGGGAGTTCGTCCCCCCACAGCCCCCTGGTTGAGCAGAGGTTAACGATTTGGGGACAGACGCGTAGGGTGATTGTTTCCCCCATGACAGCATGCCATACTTAGTGAGACTGATTATTTATTTTCTTTAGTGTCACGAGACATAACAGCCAATCTTAGAAATAATGGCCTCTTCGATTTGATGAACCGTGGCGTCCGAGAGCTCCAAATAGAACCCGTTTGAAAATGCCAGTTACGTTTGTTATCATGTAGCGCAAAGACGCACGAGGGTAAAACCGCATATAGATGTCTCGTGCTCGGGGCTTTTGGCCCCGAGAAAGCGCGTCGCGTGCGTGAAGCAGCGCAGCGAAGCAGTGGTCTTCCCGACGCGCATCCAGACGGACAGTTTTGGCGTCAGGCGGGGGGCGGTTGTTTTAGAACCATGTCCAGGAGTGACAGTTTGCCTGGAGCCAGGCTTGAACCCCAGCCGGTCACAGTGAACTTCGTCATCTGAGCCAAGGACGGGTCTCTGGTCCACGCCGCGGGACTCAGAAAGGCCCGGGTCTTCAGGCTGAACACTGACAAGCGTTCCTTCTTCAGGTAGGCTGAGTTTGAAATATTCGAGGCCAGGATGAGAGACGGGGGGTTGTTTTGTTTTCTTTCCCTTTGTCTCTTGCTGCTCTGGGAAAGCAGGGGTGTTTCAGTGGGCAGCAAGAGGCCGCTGGGAGGAAATGGGGCCGGGGGGGCTTTGTGGGTGGCCGGACGTTCCCTGTTGTTCGAGGAACAGATTGGCGCCCGTCTTTCTCTCTCTCTCTGTCTCTGTGTCTCACGGGAGGGTTCCAGGGGCCCCTCAGCTCTGTGTAAAGGAAATAAAGGCGTGCCCACACTGTTCACAAGCCTCTGACCACTGTCTGTGGGTTTGGGGCTCAGGAGGACAGGGCACCTTGGTCCCAGCCTTGCCCGGTCCCCCGTCCCTCTCAGCTCCCAGCCCCCTCCCGGGAAGTGGGACAGGTGAGTGTCGGCGGGGGCCTCTGAGAAAGATCGTACGCTGAGTTCTGAGACTTGTTTTTTTTCCTTCGATAACATTTTAACTCTGGGCTAATTTTAGGTGTCAGAAAAGTCACGAAGGCAGTGCGGAGAGTTCCCGTGTGGCCCTCAGAACCGCTGTGCTAGCCAGAGCCCTGTATTCCCTGTATTCCGTGGCACCTTCACTGCCCTCGGAAGTTAACCTGTGCACATTGCTATTAGCCAAAGCCCACACTTTGCCCGGATTTCACCATGTTTCCTCTAACGTCCTTCTCTGCCCTAGGACCCCACGTGGCACGAGGCCCTCGGGGCTGAGACAGCCTCTCTGACCTTCCTTGTCTTTCATGCCTGGACAGTCTTGAGGACACTTGGTTAGGAACTTTGCACAGCGACCCCCCAGTCTGGGTTTGTGTGATGTTTCCTTGTGATCAGACCAGGGTTATGGGTTTTGGGGTGGAGCACGCAGTGTTGAGGACCCCTCTCGGCACATCACACCAGTGGTCCCTGATGCCCACATAACGTCCCTGACGGTGTTGGCCTTGGCCATCAGTCGCAGGTCAAGTCTGCCAACCTGCCAGGTGCTCCGAACCTGGATGCGCGTCCTCCCACCCTTCCTTCCTTGTGCTGAGGGGACCCCGGGGTCCGGAACACCTTGCTCTCCCATACCGGGTTCCCCGTCCTCTGGCCTGCCAGCTGTGGCGTCCGTCCTCGCCGCCTGGCGTAAAGTGTCTCCGGGGCCCTCCTGCGCCCACCGCGGGCTGTGCCGGAGATCACCTGGGGCAGAAATCATCGTCTCACATGCTGTGGCGAGCCCTCCCCCTTCTGAGCTGAGACTCGTGGGTCCCACCTGCCCCAAACCCGTGCATTGGGTCCCACTGCCTGGGACTCCTACCTTCCCAACCGGTCAGCCTCTGCCCACAGGGACACCGTGGGTCTCATTCGCATGTCAATGCGGCTTCTGGGGAAGCCGAGGATTGCTGGAAAGCAGGCTCTTTTGTGGGGACGTGTTCGGGTGTCCTTTGAAAGTGGAGCCGGGCAGCGGCGGGGGAGCCGCCAGCAGGAAGGACGGGGTTCCCTCCAGCCACCCGTCCAGCCGCCTGGGGCAGTGAGCTGTCCGGCTGCACCGAGGCCTTTGGCTCAGCGGCCCCATGATGCTCGGCCACCGACCACAGGAAGGGGCCAGGTGCTGGGGGTATGGCCATCCCCTGTCGTGCCCCCTGCCTCCAGGGGGAGGGGACCTGTCAGCATCTGTCACACCAGACATCGTCCCCATGTACTTCTCCCTGCACCTCTGCTCAGTGCAGCTCCAGAGTCTCGCCTCGTGCCCCGCACCCATTTCTTTCTTTCTTTTTTTAAAGGATCTTTTTTTGTTTGTTTTTAAAGATTTTATTTATTTATTTTACAGACAGAGATCACAAGTAGACAGAGAGGGAGGCAGAGAGAGAGGAGAAGGCAGGCTCCCACTGAGCAGAGAGCCCGATGCGGGGCTCCATCCCAGGACCCCGAGATCATGACCCGAGTCAAAGGCGGAGGCTCAACCCACTGAGCCCCCCAGGCACCCCCCACACCCATTTCTACCGGAATTACCCATAACATCAAATTCACCATCTTAACCATTTCTCTCTCTCTTTTTAAAAAATATTTATTTATTTATTTTAGAAAGCACGTGGGCTGAGGGCAGGAGAAGGGGCAGAGGGAGGGGAACTCAAGCAGACACCCCCCATGCCCCCAGGAGCCTGACACAGCGCTCGATCCCACAACCCTGAGATCATGACCTGAGCTGAAAGCAAGAGTCGGACACTTAACCGGCTGAGCCAGCCACGTGTCCCCTTAACCGTCTCTAAGCGCACAGCTCAGCGGCGTGAAGCACGCTCACCCCGCCTGCAGCCACCCCCGCCCTCCGTCTCCGGAACTTTCCATCTCCCCACGGAGCACGGGCCCCCCACCCCCGCCCACGAGCCCCCTTCCCGTCCGTCGAGGTGCTTGTGCAGACCCGCAGAATCACACGCGTGTGGGCTTCCGAGTCCGGGCCGTCCCTGAGCGGCGTCGGGGGCTCGGGTCCCCGCGTTCCTGTCTTCTGGCCGAGCAGCAGTCCGTTGTCTGAATACGTCGCATGGTCTGTCCTGGGCCCGCGTCGACGTTGGGCGGTGGCGGATGTGATGCCGAGAGCATGCGTTCGGGCTTCTGTGCGGGCTGACCCTCCAGAGCTGGTAGGGATGCGCAGGAGCGGCATCCTGGGGCGGCCACCTGCCAGGACTCGCCCACGGTGCTTCTCCGCCTGCTGGGGCTTCTGTCCCTCTGCTGTTGCCCTCACCGCTCAGCCCTGGGCAGGTTTTGAGTTCCTCCGGCTGCTTCCGTTCATCGGCTCCCCTCCCCCGTCCTCGCTTCTGCCTTTGGTTGGCGGGTCCCCGCCCGGCCCGCCCGGGGCAGCCTTCTCAGCACGGCTGATTTTCTCCCTGGCGCCCGGGGTCTCGCCCTTGTTTCCCTGGCCTGGAATGCCCTCGCGCTCCGTCGCCGTCTGCCTGCCCCTCGTGGGGCCGCCTCTCCGCCTCGCCCCAGCTCTCACCTACCCCGCTACGTCCAGTGTCTCCAGTGCCCACACTCTGAACCTGCTGGACTCCCAGCCACCCCTGTCTGCAGTCACCAGGGGGCCCGGCCCCGTTTCCTTTGCACCACGCTTCCATTTTGTCCATTTTGTTGGTTGGCGTCTGACGCCCTCCCTCCCTGCTTCTCCTGCTCCAGGTCAAGGGGACTTGCTGGCTGCTCTCGTCTCGCTCCCCGCTGTATACGGCGATTGCCACCCAGGGCTGCACTGACCCCCAGAGCAACTGCCCAAGGTGCCCGTCTGGGGTCCTGTCTTCCGAGGAGTGTGCCGAGGTCCAGAATGGGGGACCCGCACCACAAAGGGCCCCAGCCCCAGGGCTCCCCCACTTCGTAGCTCTTCCTGATTCCCCCGCCTGCATCTTGAGTAGGATTTTTGTGTCTCGGGGGTGGACTGCCACACTTCCCTCTAGTGTGGAGCCGGCTCCCGGGTACCGGGTTCCTGGTGGTAAAAATAATTGGTCGTCTCAGGGTGTTCGGCCAACTCTTGATCTCAGGGTCTTGAGTTCAAGCCCCACATTGGGCAGGGATCCTGCTTAAGATAAACATTTTAAGCAAATTTAAAAATTACAGGTCTCATGTGAAAAGTGCTCAGTGTCGTTTAGCTCCCAGGGAAATGCCAATCAGAACCACAGCGAGATGGCACGTCACCCCACCAGGACGGCAGAATCCAACAGACGGTGCTAGTGAGCGTTGTCAAGGACGGGGAGCACTTGGGGCCCCCACAGGGCTGGGGAAGCATGAGGGTGGGCTGCTCTGGAAGACCTTTGGGTGGTTCCTGAAAATAGTTAAACGTGGGGCGTCCCTCTGACCCAGCGATCCCACTCCTGGGTGTCCACCCGAGAGAAATGGGAACCTGTGTCCATACCAGAACCAGCCCAGCATGTTCATAGCAGCCGGACTCAAAACAGCCTCCAGCGGAAACAACCCAAGGGTGCATTGACAGATAAAGGGACACACACAGTGGGTCCCCCACACATGGGGGCGTCCCCTGGCCATGAGCAGGAGCAAGGCACCCTGGGGACGGACCCTGAGCCCACGATGCTCAAGGAGAGAACCAGACACAGAAGGCCACACAGGGTGTGAGTCCACATGTGTGACACGCCCAAGCCAGGCTCCTCCATGGATGGGAAGGGGGCTCGTGGGGTCCGGGAGCTGGGAGTGACACTGAAGGGGACAAGGTTTCCTTTTGGGGTGATGGAATGTTCTGGAACTAGCTGGAGGTGATGGTTGCACAATGCCCTGAATATACAAGATGCCATGGAAATGTACACTTTGGTTAACATAAATTTTCTATTGTGTTTGTTTTATCAACCCCTCCCAAACACCTCGTGGTCTGAGGGGTCATATTTCAGAGTGGGCGACCATCGAGGCGGGGGGAATGGCCTTCTGTTCTTCCCGAGAGCCCCTGCCCTCCCTCTGCCTTAGGTCAAGCGGGGCGGAGCTGTGAGCCCACACACATTCTCATTTCAAGTTCCGTCCTTGTGAGTCTGGCACGAGGACATGAATTCCTCTGCGTCTGGGGCTGCTGAGCCATCACACCCTTGACTTTGGTCTTGTCAGCCCTGGGCCTAAAGCAGCCACGTGTGCAGCTTAGGTTGGGAGGGCAGGAAGGTGCTCTCAGTCTCTGGGAGAAGGCGGTGAATAAGGTTGAGGTGTGGCCCTGCTGAGGAAGAGGTGAGAGGCTGGGAATTATGGGACTTTCTGGAACCTTCCAGAACGTGGAGGGCATTGTGGCATCCTGGCGCTTCGGGGTTGACGTCGCTGCTCAGCCCTGGGTGACTGTCCCTGTGTGATCGGAATCTCTCTTGTTTCTGGTTCCACGCAGGCACAAAGGAATCACCCCCAGGATCGTCCGAAGGGCTGGGCGGGTGTGGTGGTCACCATTCTGTTCACATCGTGACTACGCGTCTTTGGTTTGGGGGGTTTTATTTATTTATTTGAGAGTGAGAGAGAGTGTGAGAGACAGAGCATGAGCAGGGGGAGGGTCCGAGGGAGCAGCAGACCCCCCGCCGAGCAGGGAGCCCGTTGTGGGCCTCAGTCCCGGGACTCCAGGGTCATGACCTGAGCCAAAGGCAGGCACCCAACCCACTGAGCCCCCCAGGCGCCCCGTGCGTCTTTAACACTAGCAACTGCCACTGCAGGCGTCGGGCCCGCTCCTCGTGGCCAGGGGCAGAAGCCGTAGTGGCTGAACTCATTTGGGAACCAGTCAGACGGCCTTGGGAAGCCACTGGTCCCTGGTTGTTGAAGATGGTGTGGCCGAGGCTGGGTGGCCCTGGGCCCAATATGGGACTGGGATTCTGTTGTGGCAGGTGCGGACCTGACACCAGAGGCCACTCTGGGAGCTGCGGCTCCTGGCAGTGAGCCACCATGAAACCAGGTGGGGTCAGAGGGTAAGTGCGGAGGGAGCTGCCCGCTACTGGGGCCCACGCCAGGCTGGGTTCCTGTCTCTCCGTGTTGCAGAAGGGGAAACTGAGGCATGGGCATTTCATCCCCCACCCCGACCCAGGTCAGGGGCCTCGTGGGAGCAGAGGAAGGAATTGGTCTCCCTCCCGCACGACAGGTGATGTGGGGTATGCCGAGCGTGGCCAGGTTGCCGGAGGCCCCCAACGGACAGCCCACCAGGTGGTGGCCGTGCCATGCCTGGGTGGGTGCGTTTCGTGGTTTCTCCATTATCATGGTTCTGCCCTGTGCCCGAGCCCAGCAGGGATGGTGTGCGGCCCGAGACACGCACGGCCACGGCGGCCCCCCACCCCCAGGGCCCGGCCCTCTGGTGCCCCATATCTGGCGCACACGTGCGTCTTGCTGTGACCATGTTGGAGTCAGCCGCAGCCACCACCCCTCTCCATGCAGAGCCACACACAAAGGACTGGACCCCGGCCTCGCTCTTTTCCAAAGGCTGCTGACCCTGCCGCCGGCACCCACACACAGGCCCTGGTGGTCAGATGCTAGAGGCCGAGGATTAGGAATTCTGGATGTGACAGGGGTGGGTCATGGTGTCCCAGAGATGGTTTGTGGGACAGTGGCACCAGCAGGCCACACTGGGTTCTGTGGCGGTGGCGTTCTGTCTCCGCTCTTGCTCCAGGAGCAGGCCGCTGGGCTGTCCCTCACCATGGACCCTTTGCAGGGCTCGGGGCTAACCCCCGGCTGGAGTGCGGGGCTCAGGGCAAACCCAGTGGGGCTAACCCCATGCTGGGGCCCCTTACGCCCCCAGCCCCCAGGAAAATTAAAAAGAGCCGAAGCATTCATTGAGTTCCCCCTTCATGCTGGACGCCCTCATGGCCACTGAGGTTGTTGATCTAACCCTTAAACCGGGACGGCCCCCTCCCAGAGGACGATCTGACCCGAGTACCCACAGTGCTGGGGCGACAGACCCTGCCTCACACCTTCCAGGTGCGCGCCCTCGTCCCCAGCGCCCCGGGTCGGAAAGCAGGCATACAGCCTGCTGTGGGTCATAGGATGAGGACACAGGGAGGGACCCAACCAACTCCCAAGCCCTCGCCAGCTTCCTGGGGGCTCTCCCTCCGCAATTCCTCGCCTGTAAATGGGAGAGTGAGAACACAGCTGCCCACGGGGGTGATGAGACGAGATGGCTGCGAGCGCCGGTGTGTGCGGCCCCGGCTCTGCGGGGTTTTGGGCAGCTTGTTAACCCTGCAGGTGGGATCCCCTCTCTGCACTCCGGCCCTCCGCCCGGTCCTTCTCCAGATAGGCTGCCCAGGGCCAGGGTCTCCCCTCAGCACCGCCGACACTGGGGGGTCTCAGGCTGAGCAGCGTCCCTAGCTTCCACCCACTCAATGCGGGTAGCTCCCCCCAGGCATGACCACCCCAGCTGTGCTGGGACACCGCACACAGTCTCCTGGGGGCAGGACCGGCCCTCGCGGTTCGGAAAGGGATCACAGCCAGATCAACGTGTTTGAGATCCGGGGCTGCCGTGGGCTGTGCAGCTGACCGGAGCCCTCGGGGCTGACAGCTGGGCCTAGACTGCTCGGAGCCGCACAGCCGAGGCCTGTCTCAGGTATCTTCCCGGCCGTCCCCCCTAGGGAGACTCTCCGTAGCGCCCATGCAAATGTGATTAAGCGCCGGTTTTCCCTCTGGTGATGACACAGATTTGGCGCTGTAATCAAGATGAAGGGGTCCCTTTAGATCTGAGGGCCAGACTGAGCAGCGGCACCTGCACCCCTCTCCCCGCACTGCTGAATCAGGGCAGGTCACTCTTGGGGGGGTATCCTGGGCCCTGGGCGAGCCGAGCAGCGTCCCTGGTCCTACCGCTTCGATGCCAGGAGCATCGCGTCGTGACAACCGCAGACGTCTCGGACATGGCCTGATGTCCCCTGCGGGCAGAATTGTCCCACTTCTGCCACTGAGAGCTGTGTGCAAGGGATGTGGTTTTTCCTGTTTGTCTTGTGCTCTGTAGGACCCTGGGGAAGTGCTTTTCCAGAGGTTCTTTACGCTTCCGGACCCGCACAGGAACCCGTTCAGGTCATGGCTGTCCTTCGGAGCTGTCCTCGGGAGAGGGGCCATGCACTCTGTTATTTCTGGTCTCTAGGCAGCCTAGTCTGGGACGGAACGCTCCCGCTTCTTCACCTCTGAGCAGCCTCTCCTCCTCCTTGCCGGCCAGCATGCCCTGGTCTTTGCAGTTACCGGTTTTCATTGGGCAGAGCTGAACATGGCCGTATTCCTCGCCCTTCCTCGGGGTCCCTGAGCCCTGGCATTCCATGAAAGCCACACTCCTGTTTTCTGTGATGGCTCAGGGGTTTAATTACCCACCACCCCGGAGCGGAGAGAACCTTTAGTTTCCACAGTGCATCTTTCCCCAAGAATGTGATCTGTTTTGGTTCATTTACGAACACATCCAACTGTTAGGGTGGTTGGCACAGTTGGAAATATGTTGGAAGAATATAAAGCAGTCTGCAACCCCATCGCCTTTCCCATGTGTTAAAACATTACCAATCCCAAGTGTGTCAAAATCTGGATTTTTGTCTATTCTGGTCTCCGCCGGAGGGGGAGGCGTTACAGCAGTTCCGTTTTAAGAAAAGTAGTACGATATATATAATGTATAGTGTTATTTCCTGAATCGGTTTTTCTTTTCGGTGGGACACAACAGAACGGCTTTCAGACTCCGTAATGTGCAAAATCCGCCTGATGGAGGATGGGCTGCTGGGCGCAAGAAATCCGAGTTAGGAGCATCGGCTGAGGAAATCTGCGTTTTCCCCACCACCCCCAGGTCTCACATCGAAGCAGGTGTCCGCGCGGCCACCGGCTCGGGAGAATTCGTAGTTCTGACGCGCTGCCGTTGCCAGTGCTTCCGGGAGTGGGCTGCGCCGCCCCTGTGCTCCCAGATACACACATTTGTGGGTTTCAGATAAATTTCAGATTTTTATCCTTTTTCCCCCGAAGGTTTTATTTTAGAGAGAGAGTGTGCGCCTGCGCGGCTGGCGGGAGGAGGGGCAGAGGGCGAGAACCTCAAGCAGACGCCCCGCCGAGCGTGGAGCCTGACTGGGAGCTCCGTCCCGCGACCCGTGAGATCGTGACCCGAGCCAAATTCACGGGTTGGACACCCAACCGACAGAGCCACCCAGGCGCCCGCGTTTGTCTTCTGAGGGTAGATCTGAGTCCGGCAGCCAGTATGGACCTGCTCCTGCCGTGTAAGAAGTCACTACAAGCTTAGCGGCCGGAAACGTGCTTACTGTCTCCCCGTGGCCATGGGTCAGGGATCCCAGAGCAGCTTAGCTGGCTCTCCCATTCAGGGTCTCTCAGGCCACGATCAGACTGTCGGCCTGGGCCGTGGACTTGTCTCAGCTGCGACAGGCTCTGCCTTCAAGCCCACGCACGGGGCTGCTGACATGGTGACGTTTCTCCTTGGCTGTTCCCTGGGGGCCACTCTAAGTTTTTTTGGCTGCTGGAGGTTGGACGCAAGCCACAGGTCCTGCCTCCACTCAGGGGCAGGTGCCGCCACAAGACGTGAGGACCAGGACCGGGGGGTCACTGGGAGACCGCCTGAGAGCCTTCCGCCCAGCCGCAGGTCGCGCAGGGGTGGGTGAGGGGGTCGGCCCCGCAGGAACAGGCTGATTTGGATTGAGTGGGAGATGTCATTGCTAAGTTGTGGGACCGTATTTCCCAGGTACAAGATTTTCGCTCTCTCTGGAGGTGGTTTCTGAGGATGCTTCCAGAAATGCCATGAGATGGCATATCGCTTTGAGATAGTTTCCAAGGGTGAATGTTTGAAGGGAAGAATTAGTGACTTAATCCTATCATGGGAGTGAATTACCCACCTTACATCACCTTGCTGGGATCACCTCGTTTGTTAGTGGGGAATTAGAGACCAGCCTTCTTTTTTTTTTTAAGATTTTATTTATTTATTTGACAGAGATCACAAGTAGGCAGAGAGAGAGGGGGAAGCAGGCTCCCTGCTGAGCAGAGAGCCCGACGCGGGGCTCGATCCCAGGACCCCGGGATCATGACCTAAGCCGAAGGCAGAGGTCCAACCCACTGAGCCACCTAGGTGCCCTGAGACCAGCTTTTGCACACGAAGGAGGGGAGGATGGAATGAGAGGGAACATGCTTGCGGGATTCCTGGCACTGGAGTCTCTCGGGTATGGCCTGCATCGGGGCATGCTTCTTACTAGCTGTGTGACTTTGACAAGTCCCTTAACCTCTCTGAGCCCTCATCTTGTCCCCAACATGGAGACGTTAAACCTTAGGTTACAGGGATGTTCTAAGGATTAGGGACTTTGTATAGAAAGTCTGATAAATGCAATATGGTATCCTAGGTGGGCTTCTAGAACAGATAAGGGCCATTAGTGGAAAAACTCGTGAATAAACCGTGGGCCGGTTGATAGTCGCGCAGCGGAGCTCTTGTCCTGATTGTAGCACGCGTGCCTCGGTTGTATGGGCTGTCAGCATCGAGGGAAGCAGGTGAGGGATGCAGGAACCGTCTGTGCCATCCTGACAACTCTCCTGCAAATCTGAACGTATTCCAAGGTTAAAACGTTTATTGAAAAATAAAGAAGATTCTATTTTTCACCTTTCTTATAGGTGAGGAGTAATACAAAATAATAGCAGCGTCGACGAGGGCGTGGACAGGAGGCCGGTACAAACACGGAGCAGTCTCTGTCACAATAACTTAGTAGCGTATTTTCAAGAACCCTAAAAATGCTTGACACTCTCTGATCCCATAATGCCCTCTCTAGAAATGTAGACCAAGAAAGTAATTAGAGGTGGGCATAACGAGGTTCCCTTGAGCGTTACTCGTAAAGCAGAAATTGGGAACAGTGTACATGCCCAAGTAGTAAGGAACTTGGTTCACCAGTATGTGATACCAACTCGATGTAAATACAGGACAGCCATCTAAAAAAACCTGTTTTCAAAGAATACTTAGGAAATGCTAATGATTGGGTCCTTAGCTCCCATCATGATCCTGGGGCTTGGGATTGAGCTCCCCGTGGCCTCCTCCGTGGGGAGCCTGCTTTCCCTCTCCCTCTGCTCCTCCTCACCACTTGTGCTCTCTGTCTCCCGCTTTCTTCCTCTCTCTCAAATAAATAAATAAAACCCTTTTTTAAAAAGGAAGGAAAGAAAAGGCCTATGGTAGAATGTAAAATAAAAGTAGCAGAGAAAAAATTCCTTTTTTTTTCTTTTTATAATTAAGAAGCTGCTTACTGAGGCCAAAAGCTCAGAGTTAAAAGCTTCAAGTTTGCTTTTCTCGAAAGTTTGTGGCCAGTATCCGGTAAGTTATGTGTGGAGGTGTTGTGTGTGGTGCCGGCTTTTCGGGGGGAGCACTCGGCTCTTTTGTGTGGTAGCAGGTGGGATTGCCTGCTCACTGACCGCTTGTGATTGTAGCACTGCCTCCTGGGAAGCAGATTCCAGGAGCTGAGCTTCCCATGCACTCAGTCGCCACATGGACTCGATTTCCATGGAACAGTCTTTTTTTTTTTTTAAGATTTTTAATTTATTTCTCTGGTAGACAGAGATCACAAGCAGGCAGAGAGAGAGAGAGGAAGCAGGCTCCCTGCTGAGCAGGGAGCCCAATGTGGGGCTTGATCCCAGGACCCTGAGATCATGACCTGAGCCGAAGGCAGAGGCTTAACCCACTGAGCCAGCCAGGCGCCCCCCTTTTTTTTTAAGGTTTTATTTTTAATAATTTATTTATTTTTATTAGAGAGAGAGAGAGAAAGCGAGCACAGCAGACAGAATGGCAGGCAGAAGTAGAGGGAGAAGCAGGCTCCCTGCCGAGCAAGGAGCCCGATGTGGGACTCGATCCCAGGACGCCGGGACCATGACCTGAGCCGAAGGCAGCCGCTTAACCAACTGAGGCACCCAGGCGTCCCTAAGGTTTTATTTTTAAGTAACCTCTACACCCAACATGGGTCTTGAGTTCATGACCCTTAGATCAAGAGCCACATGTTCTACTGACTGAGCCATCCAGAGACCCCCATGGAACAGACTTTATTTTATTTAAGGTTTTATTTATTGGGGCGCTTGGGTGGCTCAGAGGGTTGAGCCTCTGCCTTCGGCTCAGATCATGATCTTGGGTTCCTGGGATAGAGCCCCGCATCAGGCTCTCTGCTCTGCAGGGAGCCTCCTTCCCCCTCTCTGTCTCTGCCTGCCTCTCTGCCTGCTTGTGATTTTTGTCAAATAAATAAATAAATACGATTTTATTTATTTGAGAGAGAGGGAGAGAGCACACAGAAGCAGGGGGAGGAAGAAGCAGGCTCCCTGCTGAGCGGGGAGCCCAACATGAGGCTTGATCCCAAGACCCTGGAATCATGACCTGAGCCCCCCAGGCGCCCCTGGAACAGACTTGAAAACATGGGTTGGGCTGTGCACTTGAATGGAAATCTGTCCTCCTGTTTCCTGTGGAGGAGTCCATAGCTGCCAGTTTGTTTGACAATTTCCTAGCTTGGGTGCCGTAGCTCTTCCTGTCTTACTTATTGGTCTACATTGATGGTTGCCTTTGTTTTTCCCTCCTTATCATGAGGCTTTCTCAGGTTTCTCCTTTCTCTGCCTCCTTTCTCTGGGGAAGTAATCTTTAACATATCACTTCTTCAGTGGTAGTTTCTTGAAATTATATTTTCCATGCATCTGGGTTTCTCGACCTAGGCACTATTGACCTTTTGGTCTAGAGAATTAATATGATCAAATCCCCAGTTAGTAGAAGTAATTTTTGAATTATCAGTTGTGCTCATGGTAAATAAAATGTCAAATTATATGTAAGGGCATAAAACAAAGAATAAACCTCCCACCCCTCAGCCCTACTCACCATTTAACTACTAACAGTTCCGCTATTTTCTTCTAGAATATTTTTCCCTTTGCATATCCAAGTACATGTACAAATGTATCTCTTCAAGTAAATGTAGCTCAGATGGCTTGTGCTGGCTGATGTACTGGTTCCCACCAGTGTCTTGGGTCTCTTACAGCGTTAGCACGTTAGCACGTGTAGGTCTGGGTGTCTGATGAGCATTACTCCTTCCCTGTCCACCAGGGTCTCACCCCCTCGGCACTGTGGACATTGCGGCTGAGTCGTTGTCTGTGGACCATCCTGGGCTCTGTGGAGGTTGAGCAGCATCCCTGGCCCTGCTCTTTCCATGCCACGAGCACTCCCGTCTCCAGACATTGAGTGACTCCAACGGGGGGAATCCACTGGGTTACACCAGACCTCTCCCTTCGTGAACTTTAGAGTTAAACCTGAGTTTGAATTCTTCCTTTTCCTCTTACTGGCTTTTGGCAACATTTTGTGTTTTGTTTAGCTTAAAAGAAAAACCCCAAACAAACAACATTTGCCTAAATGAACTAGAAGAGCAGTGGTTCCAGACCTTGCAGCCATATTGGTGTGAAGGTGAAGTGGCATCAAATCCTCAGGGCCCCAGCTCAGAGGGCAGCTGCGGTCACTGTTACCACTCGGGCGTGGTGCCCACTGATGCAGTTTCAAGGCCCTCCTTGGCTGGGAGGCTGCTGGGGGCCGGGATCTTGGTGCCCCTCTGCGCCATGAAGAGCTGATCTCATGTCCCCCAAGAGCTCCCCGCCTTCTAACCATTTTTGCGTTTGCTCTCCTACTTGGGTCTGCTGGTTCACAGACTAAACCCTGCCCTCACGCCTGGGAGCTTGACCATTCCAGCACTTTCTGAGGACAAGTCTATTGAGTTTGGAAGACACGTTGAGCCTTTAACAGCAAGTTTTAAGGCAATCGTGAACATTCTGCCGCGTGTTACAGCAACACACCTAGTTTGCACTTTGCAAACCTTTCTTTAAAATAAACTTGCCTGGTTTAGTTTTGAATTTACAGAAAAGTTGCAAAAATAACACAAAGAGTTCCCATGTAGCCCACGCCCAGGGTCCCCTGATGGTAGCATCCTACGTCCGTGAGGTGCATTTGGCACAATTATTGAACCAATATCAATACGTTATGATTACCCAAAGTCCATACTTAGATCTCCTTATTCTTTCCCATCTCCCAGAAAATGTCCCCTTTCTGCCCCAGGATCCCACATGACATTTAGTGGTCACATTTTCTTTGGCCCTTTTGGGCTGAGACAGTTTCTCTGACTTTCCTTGTCTTTGATGCCTGGACGGTCATGCAGAGGACAGGTCAGGAGCTTTGCAGAGCGTCCCAGATCTGCGTCTGTCTCGTGTTCACTCGCAGTCCAACTCGGGTTGTGGTTTTGGGTAAGAACGCGCAGAGGGGCTCGTGCCGTCCACAGTGTTGACCGCGATCCCCTGGCTGAGCCAGAACCCAGGGGCTTTAAACTTTGGATTACTGCCAACATTTAAAAATCAGGAGATTTTATAATGAAAGACCTCCCAGCTCTTTAGGGTGCTTGGAAGAGCTGATGATATCAGGCCACTTCCCACGTGGTGACAGAGTGAACCAGGTATCCTCCCTGCAGGACCCCACATTGTCACCACCTGCCCTGCCCTGGGGCCTGTCTCACACGTGTGACCCCAGGATGGGCTGCTGGAGCATGGCACACCCCGCCCCCCACCCCCGCCGTGGCCCTCCTCCCTTGGGGAGGAACATCCCCGTGACAGCTCACTCCCACACACAGCCCCGAGGGAGGCAGCTGTAAGTCAGAAAAGCACGATGGGATGCAGGGGAGGGAAAGTCACCTGGGAACGCTCTGTGGTCCGTGTGAAGGACACGGCTGGCCGCTGCTAGCCCTGTGGGGCTCAGAGCTGCCGGCATCCAAGGCAGGTGGAGAGGTGGCCTCGGGCTTTAAGGTCAACCATGCCTGGGTCTCGGACTTCTGGGTCCAGAGGTGGGAGAGAAGAGGTCTCTGCGGTGTTAAGCCACCTGGTCTGTGGTCGTTTGTTATGGCCCCCACCCCCGGGAAACGCATGCAGTTGGCGAGGCTCGGATCAGGAGGGACACGAGCTTTCGGAAACAGAGTCCCAGGGACCAAGTGTGGGACTTGCTGGGCGTGGACCATTTCGCGGTCTCGGGGTTGCTGCACTGGAGTTCCGGTTTTCTGGCACCGCCGGGCCCCCCTGGTTCATTCAGCCTCCGAGTATCGGCTGGAGTCAGGTCCGGTGGGTCCGTGACTTGACTTTCAGAGACCAGGCAGTTTAATCTGGGGACATTTTTCATGGTCACAGCTGCAGCGGTCCTGGCATTGAGTGGGTGGGGCCAAGGATGGCGCCCAGCGCTCCAGAGTGCCCACCCCCCAGAGAGTGACCTGCCCTCAGTGCCCACAGTGCTGGAGGGGGGAACCGTGGCGCAAGGTGACCTTCAGATTCCAGAACATTCAGTGGGTCTCCTCCCTGGGACGCAGAGCTGTGCTGAGGCAGCTGGAGCTCCAGGAGCTCACTCAGCATGTTTTACCCTCTGGAGGCCGCAGGGCTGACCTGCAAAGTTAGGCGAGCAGCAGAGCTCAGAGCAGAAGCCTCCCGTGTCCCGTGTGACATCAGGGTCGAGGTGATAGCACCGCCCACACGCCGTGCCCTCGTGCTTCCGGCTGCCACTCACCCGACAGTCCCCGCACACACCTATGATGACACGCGCTCCCGGGAAGGCGGATGGGGAGGGGGCAGGCCCTCTTCCGGCCTCGGAGGGGAGCATGGGGCAGGCCCCCCAGGCTAGAACCAAGCAGAAGCAGGCCAGGTTTGCTCCACTTCCCGGGACGCTGCCTGTGTTGTGTGCGTTCCTCCTGCAGAACATTCCCTGCGCATGTAGACTGGCAGTCGGCAAAGGAAGCCCTGCAGGGCCTCCACGTAGACTGGCAGTCGGCAAAGGAAGCCCTGCAGGGCCTCGAAGTGGTGAGGTCGGATCTCTCCGGGTCTGCAGACTTTCTGGGGCCCGAGGGTAGGTATTTTCAGCTTTACAGGCCAGCGGTCTTGCTTGCAGTTACCGGGTTCTGCCTTTGTAGGTATAGGTGTGCCATAGACGGTGCAGAAGTGAATGGACATGGCTGTGTCTGAATAAAACTTTATTGACAGAGCAAGTGGTGGGCTGGATTTGGCCTCCCGTCCCTGATAGAGCAGCATTGCCTCCTTCCCAACTCAGAGACCCCTCCTTCTTAAAAGTGGTATTTGACACATGACTGTCCCTTTCTTCTTCTCAGACAGGTTTCATCTCCTCTCCGAGCCTCGGTTTCCCCATCTGTAGAGTGGGGATAAGGATACTCCTATGGGTTGTGTGTAGGTTGTTAGGTATTGTAGGATGGTAGTTCTCATCCGGGGTGATTCTGCTGATAGGAGACACCGGGTGATGTCTGTGGTCCTCACGACTGGGGGTGCTCCTGGCATGGAGGGGGTGGGGCCAGGGCTGCTGCTCGGCCCCCACAGCAGCTGGGACACCTCCGTGGAGAATGAACCAGCCCTGATTGTCTGTGAGCCCAAGAAGGGAGAGACCCTGGTGTAGAGGAAAGTGTCTAATAAGGTCACTTGCGAAGATCAGGATGCCACGATCTCTTAGCTGTCTTCTTTCTTTGGCCCACAGCCTCCCTCTGATTTTCCAGAATTCTCCATCCATAAAATCTTTGCCCTCCTCCAGGCCCCGGGCGCTGGGTGCATACTCGGCAGGCCTCCTGAGTGAACGTGGCACGGGCCCGGGTCGGCCCGCGATGTCACATCCAGCCGGACCCCGCGGTGTCTCTGCTGTGGCTGCCCCGGGGCGGGGGTGTGTGTGGGTGGGTGGGGACCGCTCAGGCACCTGTCTTCACCGCCCCCTGTTCCTGTCATCAGAGCATGCTTCCCCCGTTGATTAGCATATACTGTTTTTAGCGCCTTTCTCTTGTAGGTTTTATATAATCGTGTCATTATTAGGTGCTGTCACAGGGAGTTCATGGGCCCTCAGTCACACTCCGAAGCGTTCCCCGGCAGCAGCAGCTAATTGCCCCTTGTCACTCACTTCTTTTCTCTCTTTCAGTAAACTTTCATTTTGGAATAGTTTGAGATCCCCAGAGAGATGGGGAAGGCAGCGCAGAGGTCCCGCAGAGCGCACATCCAGGTTCCCCGCCGTCGCCGTCTTCCCTCGGTGCCGGGCATTTGTCACAGATTAGAGACCCGGTGTCGGTATGGCCTTATTAGCTGAACTCCATACCTCGGATTGCTTGACTTTCCCCCTAATTCTCTTTTTCTGCCCCAGAACCTCATCCAGGACCCCACGTGACGTTCACTTGTCAAGTCTCGGGCCCTGCTGGGCTGTGGCGGTTTCTCAGAGCTTCCATGCACACGAACCGGGTCCCGCTCCGGGCTGGGGCGTGGGGGTGGCGTCCTGCGCGCTGTTACCGGTGGCGATTTTGCTCACCAGGTCTAGACGTTCCGGGTGCCCTTTGTGGTCAAGGCTTAGCCAGTCGATAAAAGTGAGGTACTTGGGGCGCCTGGGTGGCTCAGCAGGTTAAGTCGCTGCCTTCGGCTCAGGTCATGATCTCGGGGTCCTGGGATCGAGCCCCGCATCGGGCTCTCTGCTCAGCGGGGAGCCTGCTTCCCCCTCTCTCTCTGCCTCCTTGTGATCTCTCTGTCAAGTAAATAAATAAAATCTTAAAAAAAAAAAAGCGAGGTACTTACGACCAGGTCGGGGGATGGGTTTTTCTCAAGGCGATGGGAAAGCAGCTGCCCTCTTAGGAACTTAAAAGGGGCAGCTCTGCGTCTGTGAGTGCTCTGTGTTGAGGGACGGTCCGAGATCGTTTTCTGGGTGACGGTCTGGGGCGGCGGGGAGCTCCTCCGTGTGACCCACGCAGCGCCTAGTTTCGGGATGAGATCGGGACCGTCTCCCCGCAGCGGCGCCTGGCCGTGGGCATCCGAGACCGTCTCCTGTTTCGGGGCTGGCAAGCGGCAGCCCGTGGGCCGGACCCAGGCCTCCTGCTTTGGTCACTAAAGTTTTATTGGCACATGGCCACACCTGTTTGTGCACTGGGGCCAGGTCGAGTAGACGGAGAACGACAGAGAACACCGGCCTGCAGCGCCAAAAGTACTGACCATCTGGCCCTTCGCGGGAGCGCTTTGCTGGGCCCAGGTCTTGTCAACAAAGCCGGTACCTCGAGTTCTGAGTGCTGAAGTGTGGCGTGCGACTTCCCTGCCACGTCTTACGGCACGCGAAGCTCCCGTGAGGGCACAGTTGTGCGCCATGAGCAGTGGTGGATGCTGAGGGAAACGTCTTACAGATGTTCAGCTGTTTATTTTTTTAAAGGATTTTCTTCATTTATTTGAGAGAGAAAGAGCACAAGCGGGGAGCTGCAGGCAGAGGGAGAAGGAGAAGCAGGCTCGCTGCAGAGCAGGGAACCCGATCCGGGGCTCCATCCCGGGACCCCAGGATCATGACCTGAGCCGAAGGCAGACACTTCACCGACGGAGCCCCCCAGGGGCCCCCAGATTTTCTGCTGTTTAGTCTGGAAAGCGCTCATGGAGTAGGTGCTCCCATCACCTCTGTGTCGCAGAGTTGCAAACTGAGGCCCGGAGGAGGCTGGGAGTCAGGGCAGACAGTGCAGCAGAGCGCTGCCCCTTGGAGTGAGGATATGTGTCCCCACCCAACCCCTTCCATGGGACTGTCAGCATTTTAATTCCGTTTATACATATTGTCTTTTCTCTCCCTCTCGCTCAGACATTGATCCTCTCTCCCAAATCAACTGCCTGTCTCTCTGTATTACAGTTCCAGATGGTGGGGTTTGATGACCTTGCACAGGGGAGTGGTCCTGCCCCATGTCCGGGGACATCTGCGGTCATCATAGCCGGGGGCTCCTGGCATCGAGGGAGTGGGGGACAGGGATGCCGCTCGGCCCCCACTGCATCCAGGACACCCCTGCAGAGAATGACCCGGCCGTGGCAGCCGTGCCAGATTTTGGGGGCAGAAGACCCTGTATTAATTACTTGGGAAGAAAATTGACTCCGATCCCTGCCCATATGTGAAAGCAGAGTAAACCCTAGTGGTCCCGGTGGGAACCAGGTGACCCCCAGCCTGGGCCATGTTGGGGAGGCCAAGAGGGCCTCCCAGTCACCATGGACCCAAGATCACAGGGCAGCAGCACTCCCTGCGCCTTCTGCCTTCTCGTACTTGGCTCCTGGAGACCTTTAACCCTGGGGCCAAGCAAACTGGACCTGAGCCCTGTCTGATCAGGGGTGTGATGGTGCCTGCCCAGGGTCTGCCCTGGTGGAGCCTGCCATCAGCCATGTGACCTCCCCTCTGAGAGCCTCCCCACCATTCCGGGCCCCCAGGCTTCTCCTCCCCCTTCATTTGCAATCAGAGCCTGTCAGGGTGACAAATTTAGATGGTTGCCATGGTGACGAGAGAAGGCTGGGCGGATGCTGCAGTGCCTGAAGGACAGCTGGGCATTGCTACATCCAGCCTCCGGGCAGGCAAGCAGGCCAGCGCTCCTGCCGCTCCCCAGGGTCATCAGCTGGGGGTGTCAGCGTGGGGTGTCTGGGGTCATCAGCTGGGGGCGTCAGCGTGGGGTGTCGAGGGGGCCGATGTCCCGGTCCCACCCACTCATTTCCCAGACAAGTGAACTACATCCCAGATAGCGGGAGATCTGCCCTCTGCCCCTGTAGGGTCGGGGCAGCCCATCTCAACAGGGGCTGGGGGGGTACCTGGGGATAAGGAGCTCCTCACGACTGGGGTGCTCTCAGCCTTGAGTGAGCGGGCTCGTGGGGTGCTGCTGGATGTCCCCCACAGCGCCTGGGAGGCCCCGGGGAGAGTCAGCCGTGCTGCAGGGGGAGGGAGAAACCCTGCTTCGGAGGGAAGGAGGTAAAGGCAGTGGCTTGTTCAGTTTCAGAAACTCGATGCCGCCATTTACATTGGATAATTCGTGAAATCCCAAGGATTTCATTTTCTCAGCCCTGTTGTTAGGCAGCTCTCCCCTCGCTGAAGTTCTCACGTCCCACTGGGGTCCTGTGTCTCCCCAGATGACGGGGCCGATAGCTGTTGGGGAAACAAGAGAATGAAAAGTCCCTTGCTGCTCAGTGCTCACGTTTAGAAACCTGCGCTGGCTGAAGACGGCTGGTGAGTCGGTGCTGACGGCGGGCCCGTCGTGTCACGCTCTGGCCTTAGACCCTGAGGGTGTCAGGGCCCCTGGGCGTACTGGGCAGCGACCTCTGCTTGGTGTGTCTTGTAGAAATCAGCTCAGCACCGGCCACAATACGCTCTGGGTTGGCCAAATGGGATTTGGGAGTAATCCAAGGGCCGTGCTGCGGGACTGATTGTATTAGGGCTCCGATCCGCTCGTCCCAGCCGGCGCTGGTGGAAGTTAATCTAGGCGGATCCTCCCCAAACTGTATCTTTAACAACCCTCGCAAGAGTTTGGGGGAAAAAGCAGGAAATGTGGTTGGGCGGGACTGACCCAACTTTTCTCCGGGTCTGGTTCTAAGAGCTCCTCGGAGGGGTCCCTGGGGACGTGTGAGCACTCAGCGGTCATCTGTTCTGAGACGGGCCCTCCCTCCCCTCGCGCTCCCTTCCTCCTTTCTAAAACCGGAATTCTAATTTGTCTCTTCAAGATCCTCTCTTAATAGACTGCTTTTTAGTGTAGCATCAGGTTTATGGAAAAACAGCAGAAAACAGAGTTCCCGCACAGCCCACGCCCCTCCACTTCTCCCCGTTGTTGCTGTCTTGCATAATGTGGCCACTTTGTTGTCATCGATGAGCCCATATTGTTACGTGACCATGACCTTTAACCCAAGTCCTGGGTGACATTCCCGTTCAGGCTTTGCCCTACCCCGTCCCGCCCAGGACACTGAGAAGAGGGTTCTACCCAAAAAGGGATTTACCCCTCCAAGGGGGGACAGGGCCCTCAGAGGGGCAGCGGCTCAGAAGCTACTGTGTCCAGCTGGGCACAAAACCTCACAGAGAAGCTTCTGGAAGCTGTGGTGCAGGCTGTGGAGCAGAGCTCCTCCTCCTTCCCTGCAGGGGCTCTGTGGTCATGTGACTAGGGTTGTCCTGGCATCGAGCGGGTGGGGCAGGCTGCTCAGTCCCCCCACAGCACCCAGGATGCCCCTATCCCCCCCCAGAGAATGACCCACTGGGGCATGGGGGGGCCCTGAATTCTAGAGGGAGGGACAGTAGCGTTTGCACACAGCAGGGCTGTGCCAGCGCTCTGGAAAAGTCCCTCCAGTCGAGCTCTGATGGAGCGAAGTGGGTTGCAACATGCCTTCCTCCCAGAGGGGCCGTCCTGTGCCAGCTGGGGCTCGGTCCTCGGTCCCATAATCCGGAGATGCTGTCCATGGGCTCTGAAGGGTGCAGCCCAACGCGACTCCTTCCTCAGGGGCCGCCCTGTCATCTCCCCTCGCATCCGGTTCTCGGCCCTACTTCTGAGAGTTTCAAATCTCCAGGGTTGGCAGCTAAGTGTCCCGTTGCCCGTGTCCCCCACTTACCGTTCGGAGGCTTCAGAACAACAAGGGCAGTAGAAACCCCTGGGAAATTACTGGTGGGAGCTCTGGGAGCGCCCTGGGCTTGTGATCCGCCTGCTTCCTTTTCCCTTTGCCATTGACAAAGATGCCCCTGAGAGCGGGCTGCACAGCTGCGCTCGGTCCCACGGCCTGCAGCGGGGTTCCGGCCCCTCCGGTGTCATAGGCGAGCCCTGGGGGGCCTGGCCCACGTCACCAGGCTCTGTGGGAGCCGCCTGGTCTCCCCCGGCTCCCCTGGCGACTGGGGGTCAGGAAACCCTGGGGTCATGGCGCATGTGCTGTGTTCAAGGGGTGCGGCGATGTGCGGCGGCCGACAGAACAGGTGTGGCCCCTGCACGGCGGGGTCTCGCCTCTTCCGGGACACTGGACCGGACCCCGCGATGCGGGCGGTGCTAGCAGGCCCAGGGGCTCCTCGGGGGCTGCGGACGGTGTCCCGGGTTAGTGCACAACTGGCTGCACCACCTGCCGCACGACCTTGCAGATATCCTAAAAGCCACTGAATTGGACACTCATGGTGGGTGAGTTCGATCTCCATGGAAAGGAGAGGAAAAGAGAAAGGAAGCGTGTGGACAAGAGGAGAGTCCCAGGTTGTAAGAAATGCTGTCCAGGACAGATGTCCTTCCGACGTGACCACTCCGACAGCCAGCGTTGGAAACTGCCCGTTTCCAGGTGTGATTTTTCTCTCTCTTGGCACCAGGCCCTTCCCTCCAGAGCTTCCTCTGTGTGTCTGAGGTCTGCGCCCTGCCCCTCTCTGGCCGTGCCTCGGGCTGGGATCTGCGTCAGGTCGGCAGGCTCGGCCGTCATTCTCTTCAACTTTGGCATTAATTTTTGAACAAGGGGTCTCCGTTGCCTTTGGCTGCCAGCTCTGCACATTCCGAAGCACGTCCTGTTGCTGGGTCCCAGGTCCTCATCCCGCTGCTGGCCGTCCCGGAGGGCTTGTGGTTCCTCTGGTGGGAGACTGAAAGTCCAGCACTTTTGTGTGGGTGAAGGTCACAGGCACGGCCGTGCACCAATGGGTGCATCTCACGGCCTGTGGTCTCGTGGGCCCCGGGTCAGAGCTGCAGGAGTGCGTTGCTCAAGCTGGCCTGGGCCAAGCGCAGCCAAGGTGGGGGCATCTGCGTTGGCACCTGTGTGTTCAAGTTCAAGTGCAGGGCTGGTGTTCCGGGGCTGGGGGTGGGGAGGTTTGCAGGGGGTACATGAGAAGGCTGAGGATTCATGCCACCAGGTTCACAGCGGCCAGGAGGTGGGGACACCCAAGTGTCCCATCAGTGACGTGTCCCTCACGCGCGACCCCAGGTTGGAACCCAAGCCCATGAGGCACAGGGAGGGAACCAGACATAGAAGGCCCCACGGGGTGTGAGTCCACGCATGTGACACGCCCCGACCAGGCTCCTCCACGCATGGGCAGGGGGTTCGCAGGGGCTGGGGGCTGGGGAGGGATGGGGGGTGGCGGCTGGCAGGGACGGGGGTTGCTTTGGGGATGATGGAAAGCCCTGAAGTGGCTAGCGGCGGTGGTCGCACAACTCCGAAAATACTAAAAAGCACTTTATTGTGCAGCCTCTGTGCAGCGGGAGAAGCCTGTCTCAGTGAGACGGTCTAGAAAACGATGCCTGCCTATCCGTCCCTTGGCTGGTCGCATCAGCGTCCCCTGGTTGTGCAAGGAGCCACCCTGGGCGCAGCTGGGCGCAGGGTGCCCGGCACCCCTTCTGCGCTAGGTTTGCAACGTCTTGTGTCTTTAATTGATTCAGAAATAAAAACTCGAAGGATCATGTGCATAGATGGCCCCTGCAGGGCTGAGGCAAGTCCCAGCCTCCGGGGTCGGCGGCACTGGCCATGCAGGACGCCCTCTGGCAGGGCCTCCCCGCCTCCCCGCCCAAGGAGCTTAGGGTTCCCGGGCGCGCCCCGGGCCGAGGTGTTTCTGGGCCCTTGGCGCCACCTGCAGGCGACAGTGGGGATTTCAGTTCTCCGTCCCAGCCCCTGGTTGACAACGACGTGGCCCCAACTCCTGGGCAGGGAGCCAGCCCTTGAATCTTTGCACTGAGTTGTTTTTAAAAAATATTTATTTACGTGAGAGAGAGAAAGGGCGCGTGGGGAAGGGGCAGAGGGGAGAGAGAATTCCGAGCCGACTCCTCACTGTCCCGACGCAGGACTCAGCCCCGCGACCCCAAGGTCATGACCTGATCTGAAACCGAGAGCCGATCCTTAACCGACTGAGCCACCCAGGTGCCCCAGAATTGAGTTATTTTTAAACAACATTTTAATTTTAAAATGATTTTAGATTTTCAGGAGAGTTTCAAGGAGAGCTCCTGTCCTCCCACTGCCCGGTCTGCCCGTGTGGCCGCGCCTTCCGACCCACGGTGCGTGTGTGGCGACCGCGCACCCACAGACCCCACCCCACGCCATCCGCTTTCAGCAGTTTGCCCCTGGTGTCCTTCTCCTGCCCCGGGGCCCCATCCCGGACCCCACCTTGCATTTGCTCCTCGTGTCTCCTTAGGCCGACCCGGTGACTTAGGGGGTGGCCTGGGGTGGGGCTTGATTCTGTTCCCACCCCCTCCTCGCAGAGTGACCGTGAGGGTCAAGCGATGTGGCCGAACAGCTTTACAGAGCACGAAAGGTCACGTGATCACCGACCCTTCCATCCATTGAGTTTGGGAGCCTTTGGAAAATTGAGCAGGGACGACCTTGCAGACTTCTCACAGACCTTTCTGGCAAATTGCCTTCTTACGTCCCACTTCTCCACCAGGAGGCCTGGCCCCGAGGCTGGCAGGGCAGCCGAAAGACAGGCCCCCCAGAGGGGTCTTTAGGGCGGTCTGACCCTGAGCGTGAGACCCTTCTTCATTGCCGCCCCGGGTGGATGGACGCGTGTTTCGGAGCAAATGTTGCCCCACTGAGTTTTCCGTTTTTCTTCCAGGGAGCGGACGTGTGGTTCCCGAGCCTCGGCGCTGACGACAGCTCAGCCCCGTGCACAGGTCAGTGTGTGATGTTTTCTTCGCCGCCGACGGAGTGAGCGCGGCTTCCGTTGGCCGTTCTGGGCCTGGGCGAGAGGGAGGGGCTTGGCTTGGTGTGGAAGGTGGCCCGTCCCTAGCCACTGCCCGGAGCAGAGCCAAGTCCCCGGACGTGACGGGGCTCTCAAACCTGGCGCCCGTCCTGGCCACTGGGAGGCACTGCGTGGCCTCAGGGGGACTCTGAGCTCAGATCCTGCTCTCTGAGCTCCTGCCAGCTCTTGGTCTCATTGTTGAGTGGTGTTGAGGGTGTTGAGTGGCTTTTACTCTTCACTGAGCCGAGGGAGGCTACCGCGGCCTGCGGTGGCCCCAGGCTTCCCTTCCGCCCGCCCACAAAGGGCTCTGCCGCTGCCCTGCGGTGTTCTCTGTCCTGTGGTCGTCAGAGTTAACTTGGGTTTCCAGCAGGAATTCTGACGGAGCTTTGATCACTGCGGTGTTTCATTCGCTGGCACGTTTGAGGGACGTTGGAACGTTGGATGGGTTTCTTTATAACGTTGGACGTTCCCAAAGTGTGTGTGCGCGTGTTTAAATGAGAAAACGTTAGAAGAGGAGGCAGACCCTGGAGAAGCACATCCCATAGGTCTGTCTCCGTGCAGTTTCTAGAAAAGGCTCGTCTGCAGGGACGGGAAGATGCTTGCTGGCCACCAGGGCCTGAGGTGGGAATAGGGACTTGCTGTGGGTGTGGGCCGGGAAGTGCGTGGGGCGGGGTGGGGCGGCTGGTGAGGGCTGGTGCCCTCATCAGGGACTCCTGGCCTTGTGTGCTTCCAGCGGGCGGGTTCTAGGGCCTGTAACGTGCACCTCAGTAAGGCACAGGGGATGTGGTCTGGCTTTGCTCAGGAGAGACGCCATCCTTGGGGACAGAGGCCAGGAGCCACGATGGGAGCCCCGGGCCGGGTGTGACGTGTGGGTACCCAGCGGGTCCCCTACAGATGCTCTTCTGTGTGGCGTCCGTGTCAGAGTTGCGAGACAGGGGCGTCTGGAGACCGCCAGCAGCCAGCTGGGTGGAGGGGGACGGACGTCCGTAGAGGGACAGTGCAGGCAAAGGAGAAGCGAGGCCGCTAGAGCCCCCACCTGGTGACGGTATGCGGGCGTCTTGGCGAGCGTTCTTCCCAACCCCTCTGAGTTCCGTCCACACGCGTGATTCTGGGTAGATAGGGTGCGCTCCTTCTGCCTGCTGGGCCGCTTTCCTTGTCAGGAAGTCGCGTTTCCCTTACCTCCCTGACGCCGGCCCAGCATTTCACATCACAGGCAGGTGGTTAGTCACGCCTTTTAAAATAATCTTACAGTTGATTTAATTGGTTTGTGGGGGTGTTTATTTGCCTGTTTTTCTCTCTCTTATTCTGCGATGAACGTGTTCGCGCAAACGTTGTGCGTCCTGGGCCGGTTGTCGTCGGGGGTGAGCTCCTGCCCGTGGGCCTGCCGTGCGTGTGGGAGAGGGAGAGAATCGGGGTGCCCTGGTTTCCCCTTGCGACAGCCGCTTGCCCTCCGCAAGTGCCCGGTCTCCAGGGCCGTGTCCCCACGCCCAGTGCCGCTGGGTCAGGCTGCGGGGTTTCTGCACTCCCCGGCCGAGCCTTGGGTAAGCAGGCGCCCTCGCGGACCGCCCCGGTGTGGGTCTGTCCCCGTCATCAGCGACGTTCTTGAGCTCTTCCCACGCGGCGTTTGAGCTCTCTGTCTTTCTCTGCTGGACACAGAGCTGGGGCTGCTGTCCGTCACCCCCGCTGTGAATACTTCTCTGAGCTGGTCATTCCCCTGTCCTCGCCGTGGGCTTTCTCCTACCGACTGAGGACACTGGCGTTCACCTTTGGGCTTTCTTTGGTGTTCCCCCAAATTTCAAGATGCTAGAAAGCAGCTCACCTGCGTTTTGTTCAGATGGCGTCTTACACTTACGAAGCGGACTCACTGGTGGGGCTGACCCCGGCCGTGCGGGCTGGGGTGGGGGACACCGCGCAGCGTGGCGAGGGGCGGGCGCTGGTGGGGGGGCGCGGCGGGCGGGCCTGGCAGGGGATCTCCGGCAGGGACTCCTCGGCGGCGGGGGAATACCAGGCTTTTCCTGGCCCTGCTGTAACTCACTAGGCCCTCGCCAACCACCTCCTGCTTGTCAGGCTCCGGGGGAGGCGTCTGTGGGCGGAGGGACGAGCGGAGCCCCGCCAGGGTTTCCCACCTCCGAGCTGCCGGGTGTCGCTGAGCGAAGGCCACCGCCGCCTGCCCTGGTGGCAGAACCAGCCGTCCGGCAGATGCCAGAGCTGAATGGTGAGCAGGAGTTTGGGGGGGTTGGCTCCTGGGGTGTCCAGCAGGGGTTCTGGGCCCGGGTGCTGCAGTTCCCGCTGGCGGCCACGAGGGGGCAGAGAAGGCCTGCGGGCCCGGCTTGGGGGGGGTGCGGGGAGGTGGCACAGGGGCAGGCAGGGGCCGGCGGGCGCCTGGGGTGTTTCTGCCCTCTGCTCCCTGGCCTGGAGTGCCGTGACCACCCTGCCCTGTCCTCCAGAATGTTTCAGCCCCAAGAGTCCCCTGGTCACCCTGTCCCAGGCCCCTTCACCACCCCCTCCCACAGATCCCAAACCTCCCGGATTGGGACCAGCATCTGATGGCTGGCCCCTTCCACTGGGGGGAGGGAAGCGCTGACTTGCGACCTTGGGAGCACAGGGGACCTGGACCTGGGCGCGGCCCTGTGGTCAGAGCAGAGGCCGTGGCACAGGAGCGAAGGCCCAGGATTGGGGTGGGCAGCCTGGCCGCAGCAGCCCCGCCTCGGAGCCTGAGTCTTGCTTCTGGAGCCTCCCCTCCTCCCTCTTCTGGAGCAGCGGCTGCTGGTTCCAGCCTCACACAGCCCTTCCTTCGGGGCTTACCTGGACAGCACCAGTCTCAGAAGCCCCCCGGGTCTCCAGGGCGTGGACTCTGGCCGTGTCGCCCTGCAGCCCATGTGGCCTCGCGTTGGTCCCTGTCACACCTTATCGTGCAGTCACCTGGGAGCTTGCTGCCTGGGCACAGGGAAGTCCCCCCCTCAGCAGGGGTTTCTGGGTGAGGGCCTGAGTCAGGCCTGTGGCCCAGGCAGTGACCAGAACAGGCAAAACCCTTGTCCCCCGCAGGGCTGACATCCTAGCAGGAACTGGGGGCCCACTGCGAGTTCCTCTGCCTAAGCTCTGCTGACATCAGGCCGGTCACTCTCCGGGGTGTATCCCATGCGTTGTTGGGGGCAGGCAGCCCCCTCAGCCCCATCCACTTGCCGCCAGGAGCTACTCCCTCCACGGTGAAAACAACCACAGATGTCCCCTGGGGGTAGGACAAGGACCATGCTCTAATGGCTTCTGTCACACTGTGTCTGTAACCGGGATCCTGGCCACTGGGTGGGTCTTCCCGCTGCCTGGAAGCTCCAGGGGCTGATGCTCGCCTCCTGGAACAGCCAACCAGTGCTCCTCCAGCCTGGCAGTTGCCCGGGACAGCTCCAGCGCCCCGTCCCCCGAGGGCACTGGCCTTTCACCCTGGGAGTCACCTGGGCTCCGGTGTTCCAGCCCTCGTGGTGCTAGCCACGTGAGTGAGACATTGTCTTTGAGCTGAATCCGGTGCCCAGAGCTGCGATTTCCAGCAGGGTGGGCACAAACTGCTGGCAGCCCCGAGCCCCCAAAACAGGGCCACTGGGGAAATGAGATTCTGCGTATGTTAGGTTACATCTATGATTCTTCACTGAGGGCAATGCTGCCCCCGGGGGATACTGGGCCAGGGACATCTGTGGTCGTCCTACGGCAGGGGCAGCTCCGAGCGGATGGGGGCCACGGATGCCACCCAGCCCCCATGTGCCCGGGACTCCCTGGCAGAGTGGCCCGCCCCCCATGTCCCTGGTGCTGGGGGTCGGGGAGGACACGCACTTTCCAGGCTTTTTGCTCCTGGCAGAGCGTGCAGAAGAGCTCCGTGACCTTCAAACAGCACAGTGTTGTTCTGAGGGCCCCTTGCTCTCCTGGGAGCTGTGGGACGTCTGCTGAAAGCTCGGCTGAGCCTTTTGTCTCCGGAGTGGCCCTCATGTGGAGCAAAGTCCAGCCCAGCCCGCCCGGCACATCGCACTGCTCTAACCCGGCTCGGCGCCCTGCTTCAGCTCTGTCCCAGGCGTGTGGAAACGCACGCTATTATCAGTTTTTCTGTGGACAAGCTGTTCTGCAGGAACTGCCAAGATTGACAGTCAGAATCTTAAAACCTTGTGCTCTCGAAAGGTCACGGGGCTGCTGCCGCCTTCCCAACAGAAAACACAGGCAGAACATCTGTGATCGGGGGCCCTGCTGCAGCCCACAGTGCCCGAAACCCTGTCCCTGCAGGCGCTCACCCAGGGGCCACGCGGCCACGTCGTGGGAGGTCTGTGGCCATCACGACCGGGTGGGGCCAGAGAGGCTGCTTGGCGCCCCAACAGCACCCAGGATGTCCCCCTGAGAGTGACCTGCCCCAAAGTCCACCAGGGTGAGGAGGAATCCCTGCTGCCCGGGAGTCTAGCCCTCAAGGGGGAGTCAAGGTCACACCGCCTTGTCCACGTGCGCCACTGCCTGGTTTCCACCCACGCCTTCTCCTGGACCCTGGGGGCCAGCGTGTGCTGGAAAGTTCTGTCTCACGGGCTGGCTAGTGCTACCACCGCCTGAATTTACCGATGGGACAGTCAGGGCCCTGGCGGGTTCACGTGGAGGACTGCAGGAGCAGGGCCCTCAGTGGGGCCGCTAGAGCCGAGCAGCCCGGTGGCCACACACAGGCAGAGACCACACCTCCGTGGGCACAGGGATGTTGCTGGGCAACCGCTCACAGTCAGTGTCCCTCGGGCAGGGCATGGTGCACCTGTCCTGGTCATCCAGCTGCAGCCTCTTGACTCAAAACACAGGGTGACAGGCACATACGACAGGAAGGTGGGGGCGGGGGGGACGGGAGCCGTGTGGTGGGCAGCAGGGTCCCTGTGTCTTCCCAGGGCCCACTCTCAGCCTGATTCCCTTGGAGCTGGTGGGTTGGAACCTCCTCATTTCCTTCCCTCCCGCTTCATGATTTCAGTCCACAAACGTCTGCGTGCCGGGGCCCCGCCGGGCTGACCTGCGCGTAGCCACCTGCAGAAGCGGTGCAGGACGGAGAACACAGCGTCCACGGGACAGAGCGGGCACACAGGACAGGGCTCAGGCACAGCCTGGAGAGGGCCTGCTGGGGCGTGCTCAGCAGCGGGAGGCAGGGAGAGGGACTCGGGGGGCCCGAGAGCTCCTGACAGGACACCTCGTGCAGGTCCGTGGTCGTTGGGGGCCTGCCTCTAACAGCCACAGATGGAATCGCCGGTGGTCTCTGATGGGCACTGGTGCCCCCGTATGCTGACAGCCGGAGGAGAGGACTTCAGAGGGCGATGCCATGGTCTCTAGTAGGGGCCCGTCTTGGTCTTCGTGCACGATTCCTGGCTTGCCACTCCCCAGACTTGTGAATGTCTGAGCGAGAGGAGCATCCCCTGTACGTGACTGACCGTGACAGTGACCGGGAACCCCCCGGGTGCTCTGCCCCGCCACCTCACAGAGCATGTGATGGGTGACTGCACTCACGCAGCACCCTGCTGATCGGCTCCTGGTTCTGCAGTCAGCAGTGTAGTCGCTGTGGCGGCCACTGTATCCAGAGCCTCACCAGTCTCGGCCAGAGCTGAGTGCTCATGGAGGCGCAGCGGAGAAAGAAGCCGCCCCCACCATGACTGCAGCTGTCGGCAGGATTCAACTTCTTTGTGTTGCTGGCGGCCAGCCAGGGGCCACCCTGAGCTCTTAGAGGCCACTCTCGGGTCCTGTCCAACCACGTGGTCTCCTCCACTGGCCTCCTCACACTCCCAGTCTCTCACTTCAGGGAGGTCCCTGACCCTTTGATGGGCTCACCTGATGAGGTCAGGCCCACCCAGGTGTGTTCTCTTTTTGATTCACTCAGAGTTGACCGATGTGGAGACTTAATTCCATCGTTCGGCCCCTCCTTCCATACAAATCGTCTATGCAGGGCATGACATCTCATCCTGTTCCCGGGCCCCGTCCACACCCAGGGTTAGTCCACACAGAGCACTCAGCAAGGAGCAGGGATCCTGTCGGCCACAAAGGGGAGGAAGGGAGCAGAGTCCCTCCAGACACAGCCAGGCCTGAGCCCGGCCACGCAGGCGGTGTCTTCATCCTCCTCGTCAGACTTCCAGCCCCTCCTTGCCGGGGGTGTGGCCGGGACTCCAGGGGCTCAGGGCTGGGGGGAGCAGAGGGGTTTGGGGAATGCACGGCCCATCTTGTCCCAGTTACACCTAAAGGGACGCAGGACCCAATTTTTTAAAAATCTGTATTTTGAAATAATTACAGATTTCTAGGAAGTTGCAAGCTCTCCCACGGCACAGTCCTGTGCCCCTCCGTCCAGCTGTCCTGGTGGGGGCAGCTCTGGTCACTAGAGTGCAAAACCAGGCATTGGGCACGGGGACCATGTGGGCTGCGATTCCCTAACGTTTGCCGCACGTGCAAACTCAGCCCCGTCCCGCTGAGGATGTGTAGGACCGTCACGCTGGTAAGGTGGACGGAGCTCCTCCCGCGCGTGTGTGCAGACAGGGGTTTGCCTCGGTGGCCCCGCGTGCCCCACCCCGTCTTCCAGGCCGTGCCTTCCCCCCCCAACTCTGGGGGGCCTTGCCTGCCCCTCTTCAGGCAGCTGGCCCTGCAGTGGGTCCGTTTGCAGAAGGGGAGAAGCCCTCGTGGGTCAGAAGGCTCAGGTTCGAATCTAGCCGTGCCTCCCAGAGGCGCGCACACCCCGGCGGCTCCCCGGACCTTCCTGAGCATGGAGGCCTGGCCCTGAGCCCACTGCTGGCCTGGCGTCCTCAGGAGGGCCGCAAGTGACTGTGAGAGACTCTAGGTCCTTCTGGGGGAGAGACCCTGTCCTCATCTCCCCCGTCTGTCCTGCCCGACCCCTGGCGACCGATGACGATACCCCTGGCTTGAACGAAGCCTTCCCCCGGAGTCCTCGGCTGTCTTTTCCCGCCTCGCAGAGTCTGCTGCGAAGGAGCCGCTCCCCATGGTGCGGGGCTGTGTGTTTCTCCCTCCTCACAGTACCGACCGTAGCCGTGCGGGCCCCGTCTTCCAAGATGGTGCCCCAGCTGGGTGCCCGCTGCTGTCCACAGCCCGCCTGATCCCTGCTCCTTGGGTGCAGGGAACTGGGGAATAGACGGGACGCCACTCTCGCCACTAGGCTGATGTGAAACGGCCAAAGGGATTTTGCAGATACAGGAAGACCCTAATCGGTTGACTCTGGGTTCATCAGAAGAGACGGTACCTGGGTGGGCCTGGCCTAATCAGGCCAGCTCTTGAAAGAGACCAGAAGCATATCCTGAGCACTCAGGTTCGTGGGTGCGGGGGGCTGAAGGACGGGGACGGGGAGTTCGTGTTGACCAGTGGTTCCGGTGTGTGAGGTGAAACAGTTGTCGACGTCCCTCGCACGTGGACACAGATATTTTAATGCTGATGAGCGGTACGCGTAGAAAGGGGTGAGGTGGTTGTGTGCTTGTCACCAGGAGAGACACAGCAGACTCTGCTGCCTCGAAGCGAGCAGCCGTGTCGTGAGTGCTCAGAGCAGTGCCCGTCCCGGAGCCAGCTCGGAGGTGGGGGCCGTGTCCCGCCACGGCACATGTGAGCTCCTCAGCCCCGCCAGCGAACCCGTGAGTGGAGGGCCCCGTCGTGTCCGGGTCACAGGTGAGAAAACGGTGGCAGAGAGGCTGGGTGACTTGGCCACGAGGTTGTGTTTTGCGATGTTCAGGTCAGCTGCGTCCGTCCCCGGGGCCGGATCGGAGGCTCCTCCGGGTCAGGGATCTTGCCCGACCGCTCGAGGGTTCTTAGTGCGTGAGTGGACGAAGGAGAGAAGGCTCCGGCCTGGTCCTTACCTGACCTCCGGCCCCGAGAGGGGAGTCCAGCCAGGCCTGGTGACATGTTGGGGACAGTAGATAGAGCCCGGGAGGAGTAATGATCACATGCGACTTCCTTGGCAGAGTCGTCACCGGAGCTGAGCTCTGAGCTCATTAGCCTCCTGGAATGCGATGTGCTGTCCCCGGCTCCCTGACTCATGTTCCCGCTCGTCCAGACCTCTGCTCCTGGCCGAGGCGGCCTCTCAGAGCTGGGTGCCCTCCGGCCCACGTGAGGCTCGCAGAGCCAGGAGCAGCCGAGGGACAGAGAGCGAGGCTTGGCAGCGCTCCCCGTGGGTGTTTCTGGCACCGGGCTGCCCGCTGTGGGCGTGAGGACAGGCACATGGAGTTCGCGGGCAGCACCTGGGGTGCGGGCTGGGGTCACACTGGCTGGTCCCCCTGGCAAACTATTAACCAGGCCTCCTGGGTCCCGGTGCTGTGGGTGGAGCCAGCTGGCTCCCTGGGCACCGCGAACTCTGGGCCGTGCCTTGGGCACTGTGGGTGGGGGTCAGGCAGGATCCTGGCCCCCCCCACTCACTGCCAGGAGCTCCCTCCACCCCAGTCGTGACAGCCACAGATGTCCCTACATCACCCAGTGTCCCCTGGGGCAGGACTGCCCTGGGCGAGACCGTAATTGAGCCAACTGATGGTGACAGTTCCGCTAGAGAGTGAGAGCAGGTGTTCAGGGAGGCCTTCCTGGAGGAGGTGATGTCTGAGTTGAGCTAGGTGATGCCCTGGAGCTGACTGGGGGCAGGGGGCCTTCCAGGTGCACAGCAGTGGATGCTGGTGCCAGGACCGGGGGCACAAGCTGAGGGAGGGGAGGCAAGGAGGCCAGGAGCAGAGCCTGTGCGTTATCCCGAGGGTTCCAGGCCCACCGCGGCAACGGCGAGCGGCCCTTGTTTTCCAGATTAGGAAACCAGAGAAGGCGAGGGTGCCCGGTGCCCCCCCAGCAGTGGTGGGCAGAGTCCCCGTGGGCTTCAGGCCAGCCTGGGGGCTGGGAGCGGCCTGGGTGCTGGAGCCAGGCCCAGGAAGCTCAGCCCCTCCCAGCTCCGAGACCCTGGGTCAAGCAAGCACCTGCCCCACCCTGTTTCCCTTTGATGCAGCTGGGTGACAACCGCCCTGCCACCCAGGGTTGTTGCTAGGAGTCGAAGTAACCAGCTCCCCAGGCTGGGGCTCTGGGTGAATGGGCAGCGGTACGTCCCTTAGCCTGTGGTCACTAGAGGTGACCTCCCAGGCCCTTCCTCTTTGGACTCTGCCTCCCGAGTTCGTCCGGCTTCTCTGGAGTTCGAGGAGACGTGGGGACTGAGGGAGAGGCCCCAGGCCCTTCGGCAGGCGGGTGGCGAGCCCTGGACCCCGGCTCCCATCCTGGTGCTCTTCCCTCTGATGGAGGATAAGAAAGGAGGGGCAGAACCACGTGGACAGTGCGACCCCGTGAGAGTAGCGAACGGGGCCCCCCTCAGCGGGCCTGGTCTGCGTCCATGAGGAAGGACTGCAGCCGGGCGGTCGTCCGTGCCCCGAGCTGACCTTGTTTTCCTGTGCTCGGGGCAGGAACGGCCTGGCCCACGGAGTGGACCTCTCCAGGCCTGGGAATACCTGGGACACGGCAGGCCGGGCCGGGGTGGGCCGGGGGCTGGGTTTCCCGGCCCGGCCCGCCACCTGCGCTCCCCTTCCTGCTCCTACAGGGAAGGTGGGCAGAGGCGGCCTCTGTCCCCTTCAGGAAGACCACCCGCTGCACCGCCTCCGGGAGGGAGCCCAGCGGAGACGGCGGCTGGGCCAGTCACCTGCTCCCGGAGGCCGCCGGGCCACTGTGTCTGTGCACCAGCCGTGTGGCACGGCGCGCGCCAGAGCCAGGAAAGAGAGGGCCTCCTGAGTGTTTTTAGCGCCTTCTTTCTTTCTTTCTTTGGTAGTAAAATACACATAAAATTCATGACTTTAAGCATTTCTAAGCGCACAGCTCAGCGGCAGGAGGTACACTCCCACCCCCGCCCTCCGTCTCTAGAACCTTCCATCTCCCCACACGGAGACTCCCTCCCCACGAAGCCCGGACTCCCCACCCCTGCCCCTGCCCCAGCCCCGGCTCCCACCCCCTCCTCTCTGTCCGTGTGGACGGGACTCCTCTGGGGCCCTCCTGGGAGTGGGGACCTGCGGGACGGGTCCTTCTGGGTCTGGCTGCTGTCGCTGAGCCCCGTGTCCTCGGGGTCCCTCCGCGTGGTGGCAGGGGTCAGGGTTCCTCCTTCCTGAGGCTGGACCGTGTTCCAGCACATGGACCAACCACACTCACCCGTCAGTGGACGCCTAAGTCGTTTCCACCTTTTTATTGGCCGTTGTGAATTGTGCTGCTGTGAACACGGGGGTGCGAGGCCCGTGAGTCCCCGCTTTCACTTCTTTTGGGGAAAAAAGTCCTGTGTGAGTTGGTTTGACAGCCCACCCCAGCCTGCAGTTCCCCTGCCTGCCCCTCGAGACGCAGGGGAGCCCAGTCGGAGCTGCAGACACCAAGATGTGGCTTCTCTCTCCCCGACCCTCGTTTGCACTCCCACACCCCTGGGAAGAAAAATAGACATTTTGCCCGAATAAAGATGCCGTGGGGTGCAGGTTCCCAAGGTGCGCGTGGGGTAGGACGAGAATGACGTCTCCCTCCCCCGTGCTCTCGGCCTCCCTGCCTGGAAGCAACCATTGCCGGGTTCTGGGTTTCTCTGGACGTGCTCCGCCTCCCAGGCACCGTTTCTGGCCCTGAATTTTGCAGGGTGAAGTCGCGCACCCCTCAGGAGCACTAACCTGGAGCCACTAAAAGGTGTGGCTCCGGGGGGGGCGGGGCCGTCCGGGGGCCAGGCCTGTGTCGGCAAAGCTCCGGGTGCGCTCACCTGCCAGGTGCCGGAGCCGCCGAGGGCCCGTCCATCAGCGCCCAGGCCCCGGCCTCCGCACAGTGGGCCTTTGATGACGATCGCGTGCTCCCGTGTTAGGGGCTGGATGTCTGTGTCCCCCAAATTCCTGCCAGGCCAGCAGGCTGGTTTGGGAGGTGATTGGTGTTAGGCGAGTCATGAGGGTGGGGCCCCGCGGTGGGATCAGCGTCCTGGTAAGGTGAAGAGGAGCGACCAGGGCGCCCTGTTCCAGACACAGCGGGGGCGGGGGGCATGTCCCCACCAGGGACTGACCTGCAGCCCCGTGGTCTCAGACTTCCCGCCTCCCGAACCATGAGAAGTGATGCCTGTGGCTAGGGCGCCCTGTCTGTGCCGTTCGGTGAGAGCAGCCAGAATGCACTAATACAGGCCATCAAGATATTTTTCTAAAAAAAAGGAAAGAGAAAGGCTGTCTGCAAAAGGCACCACGCACAGTCACCTGAGGGCAGGGGTCCCCTTCAGATCCTTACAGCGGTTTCTGGCACGTGGGGCCGGTGGAGCTGCCTCCTGTGGGCAAAAGGGGAGATCAGAGAAGCATGTGCCAGTGTCCTGGGGTCACTGTAACAAGACTAAAGACCAGGGGCCTGAGAACCACGGGACTTCTTTCTCCCACATTCTGGGGTCAGAAGTCTGAGGTCGAGGTGTGGCGGAGCCCTGCTCCCGCACAGGCTCCAGGGGAGGGTCCTTCCTGCCTCTCCCAGCTCCAGGGTGGGGGTGGGGGGCAGCACCGTGGGGCTTGTGGCCATGTCCGGGCAGCCTTGGCCTCTCCCTGTGCGTCTCTCCTCTTTTGATAAGGATGCCACTGCCCGAGTCAGGGACCCCCCAGTCCTGCATGGTCTCATTTTAACATAACCAGTCAGACCCACAGAGTCTGTCTCTTCCAACAAGGTCACTACAGAGGCTGTTCCCACAGACGGGGCTGCCAAAACCACGCCTGTGATCTCAGGGTCCTGGAGCCTGGAGGTCTGAGATCAACGGTGTCTCCTGAGGCTGCTGTCCTGGGTGGGTGTGTAGACACCCTCCCTTCCCCGTGTCCTCACTGGACTGTCCCTCTGTGCGCGTCTGCGTCCCACCCTGCCCTTCTACAAGGGCGCAGTCAGACTGGACTTGGGCCACCCTTGTGACCTCATTTAAATTAATCACATCTTTAAAGGCTGTGTCTCCAAGTACGGTCCCACTGAGGGTTTGGGCTTCAACATGGGAATCTGGGGACACCACTCAGCTTATCAGTCACCTTCTGAGGTTCCCGGGGACACGCTATTCAATCCACCATGGGAGGTGGGGGCTGAGCTCAGGCCTCCATCAGGGAGGCTGTGTGGGAGGCAAGGTGGGGGGTCGGGTCTCCCCAGGAGGAGGCCCCGGTGCTCGGCAGTGCGGCACAGAGGGGTCTCTGTGTGCGAGTCACTTAGCCGAGGTGTGGTCTGATCTTCGGGGCACCCTGCCAGGAATGGAAGCTTTACCCCATCTTTACCCCTTTTTTTAAAAGATTTTATTTATTTATTTGACAGAGAGAGATCACAAGTAGGCTGAGAGGCAGGCGGAGAGAGGGGGGAAGCAGGCTCCCCACCAAGCAGAGAGCCCGATGTGGGGCTCGATCCCAGGACCCTGGGATCGTGACCTCAGCTGAAGGCAGGGGCCTAACCCACTGAGCCCCCCAGGTGCCCCTGCTTCACCCCTATTATAAACGAAGGTGGGCACAGCAGGGAGAGGTTGCGCAGGGGCGCAGAGCAGCCTGAGCGTGGCCCATGACCTCTACCCCGCAGGTGGGTTCCGTGCCCAGTGCCGGCTTCCCAGCCAGGGGTGCCAACGGCCCGAGGAAGCCCCCAGGTCCCCCGAGGTGGCAGGCACCCAGGGCCTGGGAGCCCTCCGACCCCTGGACGTCCCCTCGAAAGCTCAGCTTTTGCTTTCATTTATTTTTTGTTAAAAGGTTTTTCTTTGTAAGCAGCTTCTGCACACAGCACGGGCTCTAAATCGCAGGCCCGAGATCAAGACCACGCGCTCTCCCGACCCAGCTGGCCAGGTGCCCCTTTTTGCTTGCTTTTAATGGCTCAAAAGCGTCACGTTCTTGCTTTCGAGCTCTCTCATTTGCTTGGATGGAAAACGATTTGGACTTTTCCCTTCTGCAGATCATGTTAATCTGGCGGCTCAGCGGCCCCTTGGGGTGGGCCCAGCTCTGGGGTGTCGGGGGGGCGGGGGAGCCCCATAACTGTCTGTGGCCAGATCACAGGGTGGGGCAGCGAGAGCGAGACCCAGCGTGTGTGGATGAAACGGGCGGCGTCCAGGAGCCAAAGTACAGGCCTGTGAGCTCTGTGTTCTCAATTCTACCGGCTTAAAAAGAATGTTTTTATAACAGCTTTGTTGAGACATAATCCACTCGCTGTACGGGTCACCCTTTTCAAGGGTAGGATCGGGTGGGTTTTAGTACATTTACATGGCTGTGCAACCATTTCATTATCTAATTCCAGAACTTTCCATCACGGCCGAGGGAAACCCTGCCCCCATCAGCAGCCCTTCCCCCTCTGTCCCTGGCCCCTATGAGCCCCTTCCCATCCGTGGAGGGGCCTGGTCTGCCATGTTGCGTGCATGGACTCACACCCCGTGTGGCCTCCTGCGTCTGGTCCCTTCCCTGCGTGTTGTGGTCTCGGGCGCCGTCCCCGGGGTGTTGCGTGGTTCTCTGCCCGGATTCAGGACAGAGATTCTCAAACTCTTAGGTCCCGAGGGCTCCAAAGAGGTTTTATTCATGGGAAGTCACTAGACTCGGAATCAAAGCTGAGAAGTGATTTAAATATTTATTAATTCACTTAGAAATAAGAAAGGGCTAAGTGACTTTTTTTTTAAACAAAGAGCAACCTTGTTTTTGAAAAACAAGCAGATTTGGTACGAAAGTGTCAAGGGGAACCCCAGAGTTGGGCCTCACCTGGGAGGAGGCCACGGAGCAGGACAGCTGTTGCCTTCCACCTGCGACAGCCGTGCCCTGGGAGAGAAGATGCTCCCCTGGGGGCACCGGGTGGAGGGCGGACGGGACTCTTGCTACTGTCTTTGTAACTTCTCTGCAAATCCCAAATCATTCCAGGTGAAAACGTCGTTTGGAAACGGGACAGGCACAAACAAATAAGTGTGGGACTGAACGGGGGGACGTGGGGTCGAGGGCTGTGGCCTCAGTGAGGGGAGGGTGGGGGACATCCGCCCAGGCCTGGGGGTCCACACAGGAGGAGCCGAGGGGCAGAAGAGGGACCCGGAGGCCACACGAGTCGGCAAGTCCTGACCCAATGCCAGTCACGTGCCAGAGATAGTCACGGTTGCCCGACCTGGGATGGCACGGTGGGGACCGGGGGAGGTCTCTAAGGAGGGGATGTCCATGCAGACCCCCGAGGGACAGGGAGGAGCACTGGAGGCAGAACGGGGACGGAGCTGGGTCTTGCTGGGCAGGAATGGCCCTGAGGCTCATGGCCAGGTGCCCTGGGGATGGCCCTCCGCTGGGGCTGGTCCCCTGCTTTTGACAGGCTGACGGGGGGCCGAGGCTCCCAGCCCCCAAGACAGGGTCAGGGCCGCCGCGCAGGGGGTCAGCTCTGCCTCCCTGGAGGAGCCCAGTTCCTGGTCCAGGCCAGCGGTTCTCAGCGAAAGTCCCATCTGTCCGGGGGACACCGGGCAGGGTCTGGGGACATCTGTGGTTGTCACAACGGAGGGGCTCCTGGCATCAAGAGGATGGGGCCAGGCACGTGCTCTGCTCCCACAGTGCCTGGCACGTCCCCACGGGAGCAGCCCATGTCAGCAGTGCTGGGGGAGACTCTGGTTAATTATCTAGAAAAAACTTGAGTCCAGTCCCTGCTCACTCTGGACGCGGGTGTAGAGCTGGGCTTGTGCTCAGGTGGGACTCCAAGTCGCTCTTTGCCGGGAAGTTCGGGTGTCCCCCTCACAGGTGCCCATCTGCCCAAACCAGCATCTGGAGTGTCCCGGGAGCACCCCAGAAACTCCCTCACGTAACCAGCCGTGCTGCCGGTTACAGACCCTGCGGGCCCCTCGTTCCCAAACGACGGGGAATGCAGACTGTTAAACGGGGTGGCCCTCCGAGCGCAGGGGCCTGGCCCGCCGGGTCAGCCACGTGGTGGCAGTCAGGAGAGGGGTGGGCTGCCCCCGCAGGGCCTTCTGGCCACCTGTGAGCACCCGCCTCCGGTCCTCCTCCTGGGGCGAGGCTGTGCTGCTGGCCTTGGCCACTGTCCACTTTACTTCCCAGGCTTCTGTGTGTGTGCTGCCCTGGGCTGACCAGAAGGAGGTTGGGAATACTGTCCCGTCACCGGTCACGGCTCTGGAGTTCGGCTTCATGCCACTGGCTGTGAGAGAACCCCGGGGTCAACGTCAGCAAAGCCCTATCCCCCCAGACAGTCCCTGTCACCCGGGAGCCTCTGCCCGGCCACTCCAGGCTTGCACCTTCTCTCCCCTTCCCAGCCAGAATGTTCTATGTGTAGATGGCATATATGACCTGAGTTTAGGGGAGAGACGCTGGGCTCACCCTGGTTTGTACCCTCTGACCTCTGGGCCTTTGCACTGGTGTCTAGTGTGAGCAGGGATCAGACTCAATTCTTCCCAAACACTGAATGCAGGGCGTCTCCCTCTCAGCACCGTGGACGTCCAGGGCCGTCCTGGACACTGTCCCCAACCCCACCCACTCGATCCCAGGAGCACCCCCAGTGTGACAACCACAGATGTTCCCTGGGGATAGTCAGCCCTGGTGAGAGGCACCCTTGGTCCCGGCCCTTTGACAAGGGGAGGCAGGAGCCCCGCCCGTGGAGCCCGGCTGGTCGCTTTCCCAGCACCGGCTGCAATGCCAGGAAGGCTGCTGGACTCAGGAGCCTCTGCGGGCTCTGGGCCAGGGCGCAGGGGGCTGGGAGCTCTGCTTTCCAGGGACCAGGCAGCCAGACATGTGTCTGTGTCGAGAGCTCCCACACTCCAGCCCAGGACCCGGGATGTCCCCTTGCTCCCTCCTCAACCTCGTCCCCTTCCATTGGGGGCCCTGAAGGCGGGTCTGACCGGCCACTCCCAAAGTTGTGTCCAGCATCAGACGGAGCCAGGGGGTCTCGCGGGGGTGGTTCTGCCTCTAGGACACAGGGTGACGGAGGGACATCTGGGGCCATCACATCTGGGAACTGGGGTTGGTCCTGGCATTGAGGGGTGGGGCCACGGGAGCTGCTCAGCCCCCACAGTGCCCAGGACGCCCCCAGAGAATGGCCCAGCGCAGGGGCCTCCTGCCAGCCCCGAGTTGTCACAGGGTGATGCTGGGATGTCGGCGGAGGCCCCTCCGCTCGGTGGTGGGTGGGGAGTCACGGGGACACGGGTTCACTTGCTGTCCGCAGGAATGCCTTCTGTTGTGGTGCGGGCCGGAGCTCCTGCAGCATCGGTGTGAGCAGGGGCCCCGGTGAGCTGTGGGGGGCAGGTCAGGGTGAGCTGGGAGCCTGTGGGGGGGCGTGTGAGCAGGGGTCCCCTGTGAGCGGGAGAGGGGCGTGTGAGCAGGGGCCGGGCGAGTGGGGTGGGCTGGGGGGGGGCGGTGAGTGGGAAGCGGCCGACCGCTGCAGGAGTGGGGTGGGGGGCATGGTGCTGACACCTGTGATGTGTTCCGGGGGCCCTTCCATGGCAGCCGGCGAACCTGCTGGCATCCGTCTGGCAGAATGTCAGCAGGCTGCACCGTGGCCTCTGTGGCCGTGTGCCTGGGGCTTCCAGGAAGCTCGCCTACACCCGGGAGGGAGCGGGTTGGGGGCGGCGCCCTTTCCAGCAAGCTCCGGGCGGGGCTGGGGACAGGCCGAGAGGTCAGCTCCTGCGAATCTGTCCCAGTACCCAGAAGCAGCCGTAGGTCCCACTTCCCGGCCACCGTCTGGGCCGGCTGAGTCAGGGCTGTGTCTCGTGGAGGAAAGAAAGGCCCGCTCAGCGGCAGCCCCAGAAGCCCCGTCAGGCCCCGTGACTCGCCTGGCCGCATGCCCTCCTCCCCGTCTCCTGAGGACTAGAGCCAGACGCCTCACAGGGTCCGCTCACCCCCTCCCTCCCCGGACAGTTGCAGGAGCAGCCCTGCGGGCCACCCTCCCTCCAAACACCCGCACCCCTGCCCCTCGTCTTCAGGCCTTTGCTCTGAGGCAAGCCCCTCTCCAGCCAGACCTCTTTTCTCGGGCCCATCTCGGAAGCCCCCTCCCGCTCCCCGCTGCACCCGGTCCTTCTGAGCTGCCTGCTTCTCCCCCAGTGCCGCCCGGTGAAAGCGTCTGTCTTCCGTGATGACCCGTGCGTGGGTCTGCCCTGTCTAGGGCGTCAGGTCCGTTGGGCGTATCCAGACCGGGGCTGCGAGCCTTCCCCGTAAAGGGCCCGCTAGTGAATGCTTTCGGCTCTGTGGGCCAGGCTGGCTCCGTCGAGACCGTCAGTTGTGCCCTTGGAAGTGAACGGGCCGTGTGCCAAATAAAACTTTATTTACAAAGACACGCACCCCCGCCCAGCCGTGGTTTGCCTCCCTCTGAGTCAGACGGGTTCCCACGGGGACCCGTCGGGATCCCACCACGTGCGGACGTTGAGTTGTCTTCGAGGCCAACTCTCAGACTTGAGGATTTCTGTCAGATGATTATGGAACGTAGAGTCCTTGGGGGTCAATGGGATCCCTTCACGCAGGGGCTCACCCGGGGCCATGTTTGGTGACGTGTGTGGCTGTCACGACGGGAGACATGGAAGGAGCCGGGGCCAGGGCTGCTTCTCGGCGGCTCCCAGTGCCCGGGACGCCCCGCAGGGAACAGCTGCGGAGCCGGGCGGCGGGGGGGCTCTGCCTTCACGCGCCCCGGGCCGAAGCACGCGGCGCTTTCCGCAGTGCTCACATGTTGGGCGGCCCACCTGTGGCAGGGTCTCGCCCGCCGGCACCTTCCGTGTCCTCTTAAAACGACCCCCTGCCCCGCCACAGCCACCAAACTGTGGCTGATGCCGTGACAACAGCAGGGGAAACTGAGGCTCAGAGCCAGGCCCGCAGCCCCGCGCTCTCTCTGGCCCCTTTTCCTCAGCGTGGGGGTCTGGGGTCTTCGCCCCCAGCACGCTCCTGTCCCGTTGTGTCCACTCAGGGCAGCCCGAGGACTGGCGCCAGTGACCCTGCCTCGAAGACCTCAGCAGGGCCCTGCCTGCCTGGCGTAATCACATTCCGGGGTGCCCTGTAAGGGTGGGGGGGCAGGAGTGCCCATTTCTCGAGGGTCTCCACGCGGCCAGGCCCGAGCCGCTATGAGGCAAGGCGGTGCGCCTCGGCTCACGGGCCACAGGAGAGGGCTGGCCGCCGTGGAGGACGGTTTGCGGGTAAACACGGGGTTACCCGCTGACCCAGCAGGTCCGGTCCTGAGACCACAGCCACGGGGAGAAAACAGGTGCACAGATGGAACCCTGCACACGCGTGTGCAACAGCAGCACATGTCCCTGGCCCCACCCCCTTGAGGCCAGGGACAGCCGTGAGGCAGGAATGGCTCCAGTGTCCCCCACACGCAGCCCCAGAGACGGACCCGAGCCCACGACACTCAGGGAGGGAATCAGACACAGGAGGCCACACGGGGTGTGAGTCCACGCGTGTGACATGCCCAGACCAGGCTCCTCCACGGACTGGAAAGGGGCTCGTGGGGGCCGGGGGTGGAGAGGGCTGGAGGAGTGATGGCAAACGGGGATGGTTTTCTTTTGGGGACATGGAATGTTCAGGAACTAGATAGAGATGTGGGTCGCACAGATGCCACAGCATAAAATGGTAGCTTTTCTGTTACGTGTGTTGTTTTTTTTTAAAGATTTTATTTATTTGATAGATAGAGATCACACAAGTAGGCAGAGAGGCAGGCAGAGAGGGGAGGGGAGAAGCAGGCTCCCCGCTGAGCAGAGAGCCCGATGTGGGACTCGATCCCAGGACGCTGGGATCATGACCCGAGCTGAAGGCAGCGGCTTAACCCACTGAGCCACCCAGGTGTCCCTGTTAACGTGTGTTTTAACTACTCCCCCCCCAGAACCTTGTGCTGGGCCCCCCAGAACCATCTGGTGCCCTGTGACCCGCCTTGTGTGCAAGCCTTCCCACCTCCCTGGCTCTCGCCGGCTCCCAGTCTCCCAGGCCTGGTTCCCTCACCTCCCGGGGGCCTTGCGGATTTCCCCGGGTGGGGGGGGAGGGACGTGGCTTCGCAGGTGGTCTTTTGTGCCACTGCTTTAGAAGTCGCTGTGCCCGAAGCCTTCTGCCAGCCCCTCGGTGCCCTTGGCGGGAGTCTCAGTCCAGCAGGGAACACCCCTCCCCCCTGCCCGGGTCTGCGATCTGAGTTCACCGGCCTAGCCCAGGGTCTCAGCACTACAGGGCAGCTCATTCACTCTCTGGGGGGCGTCCTGGGCACTGTCAGGGTTCAGCAGCATCTCTGGCCCCACCCCCTCAAGGCCAGGGACAGCCACAGGTTCCCACAGACATTGTCCCATGTCCCCAGGGGGCAGGAGCACCCCAGACTGGGCCCAGGCTTCGAAGCAGACACCTGGGAGCTGGGCATGTCCAGACCCAGCCTGGGCGGGAGGGGAGGCCCCGCACCCACGGCCCATCGATGCGGTCCACGACCCACCAAAGGGTGTTGATTTTAACTTCTTTTAAAATCAGTGAACAGGGGGCACCTGGGTGGGTCGGCCAGTGGGGCATCTGCCTTTGGCTCAGGTCATGATCTCAGGGTCTTGGGATCAAGCCCCACATCTGGGTCCCTGCTCGGCGGGGAGCCTGCCTCCCCTTCTGTGCCACCGCACCCCCCGCTCGTGCTTTCTCTTGCTCTCAAATAAATAAAATCTTTAAAAATATAATAAAATCAGTGAACATTTAGTAACAAACCCAGCCTGGTTTACATTCACCTTTATACAGCTGGCGTTCTGGAACATCAACTACCCTATTGCCGTGTGCTGGGAGGGGCCACAAAGGCAAGCATGACGCTGCCGGCCAAAGCCCCCATGTGTTTCTGCGTCCGGGTGCAGCTGGGAGGGGGAGGAGCCTGCTTAAGGACCTTGAAAACAAAATCCAGAAGCAGACTTTTGGGGCAACAGGTGAGCCCTCCTGGTGGGCTGTCCCTCCTGGGACAAGCCCGCCTCCACGCCTATCCCCGTGCACCTAGCGAGTGCCTGAGGCCTCTCCCCCCGCCTTGCCCGGCGCCGAGCAGGAGGGGGTCTCCTCCAGCCCTCATTCCCCTGCTCCCCCAACACACCCAGCCCTGATGGGGGCTCCTCACAGCGGGGAGGACGGGGCTGCCTGGATAGTTACAGCTTCGAAGAAGGGACATTTGGTTCCAATCGGAAAAACAGTAATCACCTACCCCAGAGTTTCAGACGAGGTGACTGCACCCAGGGGTCACAGGCCCCGTGTGGAGGCATCTGTGGTCGTCATGATTGGGGTGCTCCTGGCATCCAGGGGTTGTGGGCCAGGGATGCTCAGCCACCCACAGTGCCCGGGATGCCCCCAAAAGAGAGTAAACCACCCCAATGTCAACAGTGCTAGGATGGGGAGACCCTGCATTCCTTATTTTGGGAAAATAAGTCCCTGCTCACACTAGACACGCAACAAACCCCGAGGGGTCCCACCGTAGAAACCAGCGTCTGAGTCCCCCCCACTGAATGTGTGCAGCTCAGGACCTCAGGAGTCCGACGGTCGCAGAGCACAGTCTCCTGGGGTCAGCGGAAGCCCTGACTCGGGGGTCTCCCCCTGCCGCAAATGAGTGCAGGCTTTGTGTGGCCTCCCCCTTTATACACCGGCCCCAGGAGGGCCTGGACCCCCACACCTGGGTCCCTTGACACGCTACTGTCCTGTGCCGCCGTGGCCGCCAGGTGGCAGCACCGCCCACCCCCCACCGGCTCCTGCTTCTGGCTCCGGGTTCCTGCATCCCAGAAACACCGCAGTCTAGACACCCGCCGGCGGAATTCCTGTCCCCTTGAGTCAGTCTGTGCAGAGACGTGCGTGATCCCGATTCCCAGTCGTCATCTCCCATGGCATTGTCGGGGCTCCGGCCGGGGGCCAGCTCACTGGATGGAGTGGCTTCCTCTGGGACCGGGTGGGTGGCCAGCCGGGAACGGGGACCCGCCCTGCGTTGCTTTCACATCAGCATGAAGTGCCACCAGAGCCCAGGATGTCTTGGGCCGGCCACTTGCCTGGCTCTGGCTTTGAGTGTCTGTCCTCTGCTGCCTTTTGGGAACGGGAGTCCCACCGAGCGCTCAGGAGACAGGTGTGCACACCCTGGGCCCCATGTCCCTGTCTCCTGGGGTGGCTGTCACCAGGGCTAGTGCTGACACAATGGAAACGCATCCTCTCCCAGCTCTGGGGCCAGAGGTGTCGCACGGCTGGTTCCTGCTGAGGGAGAGCCTTCCCAGCCTCCCCCGCGTCACACCGGCGTGTCACTGGTCATGTCGGCCTGCGCTAGCCCACAGAAGAATCCCTCCATCTCGGCCCCGTCTTCACAGGGCTTCTTCCTGCCTATCTGGGTCCACATGTCCCCTTTTTATACGGGCACCCGGCATTGCTTTGGGCACACCGACTCCAGAGTGACCTCACATTAGCTAAGTATGCCTGCGATCACCCCATTTCCAGATAATTTCCCGTTCTGGGCTGGGAAGGAGCACCATGGCCCCTCTGGCTTGCTGTCTGGGGGCCGGAAGCCTGCCCGGGCCAAGCAGCGGAAGAGGGCAGGGTGCAGGGCCGACGCAGACCTGGCCGGCTGCGTGGACTGGGCCAGGCGGGGCTGGGGGACAGTCCCACCCGTGCCACCTGCAGAACAAACCCTTTCCTGAGAAAGTGCTGATCTGCTTCCTTGAAGCCCCCCCGGGGGCAGCGTGGCCAGAAGCTCCCCGAGGGGGCCCTGCCGAGTCGCGGGCCGGCCAGTGGCCTCCTCCCCTCCCCTCCACCCGCAGCAGGACTGTTCCCGCACGTGTCCAGAGGCCTGTGTCTGGGGGCCGCCTGCCCTGAGCACACTTCTTTGGGAAGCTGGGCCTCAGGGCCTAAGGCTGAGCAGAGGTGGGCATCCACCGAAAACCTGCCTTCCCGGCAGCAGAGGCTCTGTCGTGAGCCCGCGACAGGGCAACGGGCTGAGAAGAGTAACGCGACGGCCCCCACCCACTCCCCTCCCCTCGGGACCCGCAGACAGCGCCTCATTTCCTGGAGGGCCTTCCGGGTTGTGCCGCCCCTTCCTGGTCCCGGGCTGGGGCTGCGTGCGGCCCGTGGGCCCTCACCCCTGCGCACAGCCTGAGACCACAGTGAGAACCTCGGGGATCAAGCAAATAGCAATTTAACATGAAAGAGAACATTCGTGTTAACGTCAACTCATTCCGTTTGTTCGAACGTGATTTTTTTAAAAGATTTTATTTATTTATTTGACAGACAGAGATCACAAGAAGGCAGGGAAGCAGGCAGAGAGAGAGGAGGAAGCAGGCTCCCCGCTGAGCAGAGAGCCCGATGCGGGGCTCGATCCCAGGACCCCGGGATCATGACCTGAGCTGAAGGCAGAGGCTTTAACCCACTGGGCCACCCAGGCGCCCCTCGAATGTGATTTTATGGGAAAGTAGACATTTTAACAGAACACTGTCTGTTATTTCCATTAATAATTCAGCATCCTCGCGAACATCCACGACGAACCGGATTGCAGAGTGAGGATCAAGTGTGGGCGGGAGTGGGCGGCCTGGCCCTTCCTCGCGGCTCAGGCTTCAGTGTGGCTCTCAGCCCACGGTTACGGTCCTGCCGTGATCCGAATGTCAGCATTTCATTCATCGTGGATTTGGTGCGTTCGCTCTTATCTTTTGCAACAGATCATTAAAACACACGCTCCCTTGACGGCTGGATCTTGGTGTCCCTCTGGTTTACGCCCGGGTCTCAT
>RCUC01159574.1:0-50054 GCA_003697995.1 Taxidea taxus jeffersonii
TGAGGTCTGTGAATCCGCCGAGCCCCTCAGGAGTGTCAGGGGGTACTAAAGATCGAGGACCTAGAGAAAGTTGAGGGTTGGAGTAGGAAGGGGGTGCTTGGGATTATAACCTAGCTTCAGAGGATATACTCCTTTTAAATGTGAACCAAACCAATATATTGTATTTTTATGGCTTAAGCATAGATACAAAAGATATCCCCAAGCAAGGCACAGAAGTTTCTGCCTCCATACCCAAAAATAACCAAGGAGAAAGAAAGCAAGGACTCTTAATGCTACAGGAGGTAAACAAAGTCAACAGGAATGACCTTAAGTACCAGAGTACTTAAGGGTTGAGACCCTCTTTTAAACTCAAGCAAAATTCCTGAGAATTGTCAGTTAGATGCTACCAGGAAATGGGGTGTCTGAGTTGCCACATTTTTGCCTGGGTATCAATTCGTGGGCCCCCACTCAGACCTGCAATCACAGATCTTATGTCTCTCCCAACCCCACCTCAGGCAGGCAGAAAACTAGAGAACACTCTCTCTGGATTCAAACCAAATACTTAGGACACAAAATGAAGATGTAAGGAAAACTTCATCCAGTTTTACTGGGGACCCACAAACTCACCAGCCTACAAGGCAGCTTCAACAACGGGCTTGTAAGTGATACCTAAACTTGTATTCTCCTCCTTAAGACAAACAACACGAAAGGTAGAAACAAGAAAAAATGGTATGTATGACAAGTCACAATAGCCAAAGAACTAGTTCTAGCCCGTTTTGTGCTGTAAATCTGAATTTTGAGAAATCTGTTTCAGAATAGAAGAGTCTCTTACTGCAAGCAGAGGTTCAAGAGTCTGACTAGTAAAAACAGTTTATCTTTGTTGACTTGGTCAGAGGCCCAGGGAGTTCAGTTGCAGTCTCTGGAGTGGGCAGAGGGTAGGGTAGTCCCTACCACCCTATCTTAGTCAACAAAACTGTTGGGAGGACAAATTTTTCTCTCTAAGTTGGGTCCATTAATGGGGGCCTGTAAATTAACTGACAGTAAATAGATTAACAGGAGAAAAAAAAAAGTTTATTTACACTTGCACTTGGGGCGTTGCTCAATTCTAAGTAACTCACTGAATAGCCAGAGCTAAAGCTTTTTATGTCAAATTTAACAAAAGAGGGGAGGGTTTATGGTATCAATGGGAAGATATGAAAGGTTCTATTGGGCTTTTTTAATGCTAATGTCTCTGTGGCAGCTGAATTCGCAGGAAACGCCCTCAGAGGGGGGTTAATGGCAGCTGTATTTTCAGGAGACTCTGCTTTAGTCAGATAAAAGGAGTTCAGATAAGATTTCTTTTTGTACCCTCTGTAGTCAAATGTTTTCACTTTATGATAATCTTTGTACTAACTCCGGAGTCCAAGTGAGTCCCCACAGATGATTTATATAACATTTCAGAAAATTTTAATTAGGCTGGATTGAATTTAAACAACAGAAACAAAAGCCTATAAATTCTGGGATAGAAATGAAAATTGACAACAAAATTAATTGTTCAGGACATACACAGATAGAATTAGTAAATTATTAGAAATATACAAATACATTCTAGGAATATTTCCTCCAGTACTCTTTTTCTCAGCTTATCTGAAAATATTGAATAATGATAATTATAAATGAACTGAATGCCAGCTAATTCTTATTAGCAACAATGGGGATAGTGATATTTTAATTTCTTTTTTTTTTTTTAGATTTTATTTATTTATTTGACGAAGAGAGAGAGAGAGAGAGAGATCACAAGTAGGCAGAGAGGCAGGCAGAGAAAGAGGGGGAAGCACGCTCACTGAGCAGAGCCTGATGGTGGGGCTGGATCCAGGACCCTGAGGTCATGACCTGAGCCAAAGGCAGAAGCTTAACCCACTAAGCCACCCAGGTGCCCCATATTTTAATTTTTTGATGCATGATTTAAAAGCATGTTTTACAGGAAAATTCACAAAATTTAAATAAAGGTTAATTCTTAAAAAGAGAGTGATGACCATAATAAGAACTTGAGTTTAACTTTTCCTGCTTGTATTTTGTTATGAATAAAACACTTGGCAGAATATCTGGATGTTTCTTGTTTTTGTTTTTTTTTTAATTTTATTATTGCTACTACTGTTATAATAATGTACTATAATTATACTTAGCTAAAATTACCATTATTTTCCAAGAGTCTAAATCTAAGAGCCAAGAAAATGTTAAAGTATATCCTCTTAAACATTACGTAAGACAGGTTACCACAGGTAATGTAACAATACTCAAATCCATATGTATCAGCTGAGTTTTATTTCAAGTACTGAGAAAACAGTCATAAATGATGTGGCAAACAAAGGCAGAAGAAAAAATATTAGATTTTCTTAATACCTAGGGCAGAATGACATTCCTTTAGGTACTCAACTGCCTCGATGTTGACACTTTGCTAAGGGCAAAAGGCAATCTTAGACCCCCAGGATCCTGTAAGTTGATTTCAACATATAAAAATTCCTTTAGAAATTTTCTTTATCTCTAAACCCCCAAGATGTTGGCAATCACCCCCCAAGCATATGGCCTGCCAATATACATCTGAAGGGTCTCATGACTTAAGATTTTATTGGAATCTTAATTCCAAAGAATAAATGATCTTTCCCCCAAAATAGCTAGCCCTCTCAATGTCCTGGAAACCTTGCTTCCAAATTCCTCAGATTTATACTATCCCTACTCCCCTCCCAACTTGAAAGTATATAGTGAGCCACTCCTCATGATATCGGTGCAGCTCTTTCTGTCCAGGGGTCCCATCCCTGTGCTTTCATAAAGCCACCTTTTTTGCACCAAAGATGTCTCAAGAATTCTTTTTTGGCAGTCAGCTTTGAACCCTAACATCTTTCCTACAGCAATAATACATCTTTTGGAATGGTATGTTTCTGCTTGTTTCATGATTGTGTTAAAATAGGGAAAACAACCTCCCTGTTAATGTATTACAGTTCAATCTACACTTTCTTTTACATTTTTTTTTTCAGACTTGTACTCCTAAAATTGAAGGTTTGCTGCATGAAAACGCAAAGCTGACTGGCACTGATTCTCTTTAAGAGGGAGAACAGTTGAAAAAAAGGAGAAAGCAGTGGGAAGGATGAGGAAAGTGGAGTGATGTCAGGAAAAATAAAATGCTCATTTTACTCAAGAGCATATGAAAGCAAAAGTGGTGGATAAAGGATGAAGAGGAATTGGGAACATTTGATAGTTTGATGGAATCTGAAAGAATTTTAATGATAAAGGAATGTGACTTTTTTTCTCTTTCTATTCATCTTCACCTGGTGTTTTCTCTGTGGTTACTTTGTCTTGCATCTTTAAAGGGAAATTGAGCCTTATCACTGTCCTTCACTCTCCTCTGTGTCTTTAGAACTTTCAGAGGCATTTGTTGTCACTGACAGACATATTATTGTCTTTCTTATCAGACACTTTGGTAACGTTCTTTTTAATTCATAGTCTCTACATCTATAGCTTCCTTTTGTCTTCTCTTTGTAATAACTTACTGAATAACATCTCTTTCCCTTCCCTTCATTCCCGTTGTTTTCTTCCTTGTTTCACTGACCTCTAGTCATTCTGACATTTTGTGCAGTTTTGTGCCACAAATACCTCTGACTTACATATGTCTTTCTTCCTTGTCATACTTCTTAGAAATTTTGTTGCTAGAAAAAAGATCGCCTCTCCTGATTGCTTATCACTGGCTATCAAATCACCTTAGTAACTATTCAAAAGTGATTTTGCCACATCTTTTAAGATAATATTAAGAGCATTTTCAGATAAAAGGTAAAATTGACTGTAGTGTCTGCTCTTAGGACTTGGGTTTCCTCATGTGCTATTTAATATTTAGCTGTGCATTGGAAGTTGCTATTGTGGGAATCCCAAGAGCTAGTGGTTTGTGTATGTTTGCTGGGGCCCTTGTTCTCAAGTTTAAGTGCAAGACTTCCTGAATGAATAGCCAAACTATTATTGCTGCTTTAGATTAGCTTTTAAACTATTTCTTATACACTACTTATTTTTCAGCAAATCACTTACTATGGTTATTGTGTTTGAATTTATCTTTAGTATGTTTTTAGATGTTAAAAAATAAAACTTGACTGTAAGAATTTGAAGATCTAATTGACTTTATACAGTGATTCATGAATTGGAGCATGATGCCATCTAATGGGTAGAAAGGAGCCCCAAGACACATATGAAATGAGAGACTTTTATAGGCAGAAATGGGGCAGGAAAAAGAATTTCTTAGTAAGAAAAAAGAAAGGGTTGTTTGAGGCAAGGTCATCTTCCTTCCGGGGTAAGAGTGGGGCTGTGTCAAGCGGATTACCTCAGTGGTGCAGACCAGGAAATTCTAAATTGAGTGTGAAGAGGAAAATTACCCAGAGTAGCCCAGGCCAGCAGGCCCCAGTAGATAGAAAGTAACTAGAAATAACAAGAGATAACCAGATACCCGCCCCAACCCCGTTACACCTGCCCCCCCCACTGCCCCAGAGATAACCAGCCCTTTCTGCCTCTGTAAACAGATTTCCAACTGCAAGCTCCCCTTCCACTGATAGATGTTCCTGCCTAAAGCAACACCCACCTGAAGGGCTAAAGTGATGCCATTTAGAGACGGCAGCCATTTTGTTGTTTATATTAAGTTGAGAACATCCCAAAGTGGTTCCTCCATATGCAAATAAGGGATTGGACATGAGCCAATAGGAGTTGTTCCTCCATATGCAAATGAGGGATTGGACATGAGCCAATAGGAGTTGTTCCTCTGTATGCAAATGAGGGATCCGATATTAGCCAATAGGAGTTATTGCTCTATATGCTTACTGGATAGAAAAACAACCAGTAAGGAAAACTCCCTGCCAGCAGTTTTCCGAACTGACTAACCCTTGTTGGACAACACAGCTTAAGTAACCTCAAATGCCAATCATTTTAAAGGTCGCCTATACATGTAACCATGTGACTATGTACTCTTTGCGTGTGAAATTGCCTTTATAATCCCTGTGAAATTCCAGCTGGGGGCCTCCTCCTGGACTCCACTGTGTCGGTGTGTAGGACGAGGTCCAAGCTGCAGCCCGCCTACCTGAATAAAGCCTTGCTTTTGCATTTTGGAATGTCTGGCTCTCAGTGGTCTTTTTGGTGGTGGTCTTGCAATCTGGGCATAACACCACCCAGTTTAAATCCACCTACCAGCAGTCAGCATAGCCCTTGGACCTTGACCCCCAGGACTCCCCTATAAAAGATCTGTAACCCTCCTCCCCAAGCCCAGAATTTCAAGTGTGAGCTGGTCTGTGTCCACCAGGGTAATATAAACCCGAGTTATCCCGCTTCCCTGAGTGTCTCTTGCTTCCTCACAGGTCTGTAACTCTCCCTCAGAACAATGTATTACTTAAAATATAACTTACAAGAAATTGTACCAGTCATCTAAGCATGCTTAAATATAACCTTAAAAAAAAAAAAAAAAAAAAAAAAAAATGCTTGTACAAGCAACAAGCCTCCGGGGGAGAGCAAGATATACACCCTTGAAGCTGAGGAGCTGTGAATGCCTGCCACACTTAAGGTGGAACACTGCCTGCTTTTATCTTTTGTCTCCCTTTCTCCAGAGACCACCTGTGGCTAATTAGATGATCTCTTTGAATGTATTTGCTCAACTATAAATTCTGTACTGCTAGACCAGGCAAATCCCACCTTCTTGCTTATCTATAAAACTTAAAATCATTGTATAACTCATTCCTTCTTATTTATCTACAAGGCATATGGTTAATATGCAGTCCTCTTCTGCTCCTTTTTTGACTACTGTTTAATATCTAATAAACACAGGACCAAGGTTTTGTTGGGGCCACAGTTTTCTCTGCTGTTGACTCCTGCTCCCTTTCTCTTGCAGCTGACTTATTTGTGCCTCATTTCCCATGTGCTGTCAGGAAGTGGAATGGTCTGATTATTTTCCTCAAAAAGTGGTTAAAGATTACATTCCTGCAATCAAGGCTTGGTTTGATGTTGTGGAGTCAAGTGACTCCATTTTGGGCCTGTTGTTTCTCCCCTGCCTTCTTTCCTTCCTTCCCTCTTACTCTCTTTTTCTCTCTGTCTCTTTTAAAGGTAACTTAAATTCTCCTCTGCTAAAGGAAAACTGACTTAGTATTAAAATATTTCATTTATCAAAACATTTAGATTAAGCTCTCTCTATATATTCCAAATTCTGATATCTTTTTAAAATCACACAAACTGTTTTAATCTCACAACTATTTTTTTTCAAGAATTGATCTTCCTATTTTTAAAAAAGAATAATATTTTTTCAAATATTTAGTACCTCAAATAATATCAGAGCTAGAAATAATTAAATATAATTATTCAGAAATAATCTAAAATAATTTAAGAAAAAATATTTTTTTCCAAAGGAAACAAAAATAAGGACAAAAGATTAAATCATAGACTTAAGAATGGTAGAACTGGGAAATTTTGCCTTAAAAATCTATATGTTGGGATGTCTGGGTGGCTCAGTCAGTTAAGCCTCTGCTTTCAGCTCGGGTCTTAATCCGTGGGTCCTGGGATCAAGTCCCAAGTCAGACTCCCTGCTCAGAGGGAAGCCTTCTTCTCCCTCTCCCTCTGCCTGCCTCTCCCCTTGCTTGTGCTCACACTCTCTCTGTCAATTAATGGTACTTGGATCACTAGTCAAAATCTGTAAATGAAAAGTCAACTCATTTAAATATGTTTTAAGCATAAAAATATATGAACGTATATATTTAGGTTCAAATTTATACTGAAACTAGTTTTGACTTTTAAACTGATGTAAATAATAAATCCTTAAGGTTTGGAACATGTTTTTTAGAGCTTTCCAGTAAATCACAACATTATGACCTATGTTTAAGTATCACAAAACATATTGGTAAATGCTTCTTATCTATGAATTCCTTTGTGATTCTCATTTAAACTACATTAATACTTCTCTGCTTTGTAGTAGTTCAACACCTGACTTAAAGTATACACACAGATATTTATCAAATAAGCAAGCAGATGAACAAATGCTTTCCCAAATGGGACTATTCTGTTATAGTTGTGGCATGGAAGGAAAAGAAAAGATAAACTGATTTTTTAAGAGATAGTTTCCCTCTGAACTCTTTTAGGATTGATACAGCTTTGGAATATAGGTGAGTTTTGGTGGGGTAAGGTCCAGAGCCCACAGCCAATAAAGAATTCTTAAGATGTCTTTGGTGCAAAATGGTGGTTTTATTAAAAGCACAGGGACAAGACACATCACTGTGGGCAGAAGGAGCTGATGCACTAGGGTCTTGAGGAAAGGCTGATTGTATCCTCAGGAGTTAGGGGAAGTAAGGAAAAGGTAAGTTTCAAAAGAACTTTCATATGCTAAAGAGGACCCACCTAAAAGGTATGTGAGACCTAGCCTAGCATTGTCAACTTAAGATGGTTTTCCCCTCTAGCAATGTATTAACATTAAGACAGTTGGGAGATTCCTTGAAGAAGATCACACCTGTCCAACCCAGGAGTGGGGTTTGGGTGGGGGAGGTTGCAGTGTGTCTGCTTATGTTTTGTCTTCAGCCAGCCTTTCACTCCCTCACCAGGATGATAGCACCATCATTTTATGTGGACCAGTTCTGCTTTATACTTGTTTTTCTACCGTAACAATTAATATCCCCTTTCATTCCCAAAGTGCCCTGGTCTATTATAGAAAGCTAACCAGGGAACTTAAATCCTTTTAACATCTCTACTGATATCACCATTAAGCAAGGACTAGTGGTAACACCTTCAATGGCTTACTTCCTTTTTAGAGTTTGGTTATTCTTTGTTGGTCACAGGTGATTAAAATAAAAAAAAAAAAAAAACACCCACCCCCACACCTAGGGCAGGGTGGTCTGTTATATTCTATTATCACTGGTTTTCCAACACTTCTACATTTTTGGGATTTCTGTAAGTCTGAGCACAGAGCCCCCTATCTATCTCTCCCTACCTAGCTCCACCTGTCCCTTACTCAAAATCATGTGTAAGAAAGTGAATTGTAACTTATAAAATATCATAAAACAGAAAGCGACAATACTATTACAGTTGTATACTGAATATGTGCAGCTCTCTGTCTTCTGGATATATAATAGAATTGCCCTTCATTGTTCCTTGGAAGCTAAACAAATGGCCAAAATAGAAAATTTACAAGCCAGTCCATGATTTTCCACTTTCCCTTTCCATGAAAGCTTGATTTACGATTGACCTTTAGTTACTTGGTCTTGAGAGAAAAAAACCTAGCTCTCCCGCTTCAGGCTATGAGATGTCTGAGACGAAACCCTTCTGTTCTATATGGCTCATGAGCAGGAAATCAATTTTTGTTATATTAAGCCACTAAGATTCTAATGTACTTTTTTTTTAAAGCATTTATTTTTTTTAAAGATTTTATTTATTTATTTGTTAGAGAGAGAGCGAGCACAGGCAGACAGAGTGGCAGGCAGAGGCAGAAGCAGGCTCCCTGCCGAGCAAGGAGCCTGATGTAGGACTCGATCCCAGGATGCTGGGATCATGACCTGAGCCAAAGGCAGCTGCTTAACCAACTGAGCCACCCAGGCGTCCCTCTAATGTACTTTGTTACCATAACATAACCTAGCCTAACCTAGCCTATGCCAACTGTGACGTAACCCTCTTAAGTAGCCCTTATCTGCTTTAAAAAAAAAAAAATTACACTATTTGCTTTCAGAGCCTTATACCATTTCCCAACCCCTCCCTGAGCCTTGGCTTCTAATCAAGTATGTTTTGACCACATGGTCTGCAAACCCTTTGTGAGGAAAAAAAAGTCATAATTTGAGAACTGGAAGATATTTTAGGGATTATGTAGCTCAACTCAACCATTTAGATAGGTCATTTGGAAAAGCATAATTTGAGTAGTCTCTGGCAGTCACTTGTGTGAACTCAGCAAAGCTACCTAATCTTTCTCACTTTACTTCCTTTAACTATAAAAATGTAGATAATCAATCATCCCAGTTAGGTTTGTTTAAAAAATTGAGTGAGTACATTTAAATGAACCAATCAAATATCCGTGGTCACAGAATATCCACATATTCCTTTGTTCTTTACAAATCTTAACCAAATTAGGTAGGTAAAAGAGTTAAAACATTTATAGTCTGACAATTTTATTGTTATATCCATTACCTCTTTCCTATAAACTTCACAACCAACTTGTTATTCAGACAGAGCAAGCATTATTACTTCTATTTCATAGTAGTCCATTGAAACCCAGAAACACTATGGTCATCCTGTTAGTAAATAGCAGAACTAGAGCTCAAACCAATGGGCTCTAATTTGAATATCACATTGGTTTTTTTCTGCTCCCTTGAAGCATAAACTTGGTGCAATGGACTACCTAGTCAGAGCTTTTCCACTGCAAATAACCTTTGTAGAAGTGGGTATTTCTGATTTTCTCAAAGTTCAATCCACAATAATATTTGACATAGTGTTGAAATTCATGTTTTAGGGTATATTCTTTGAAGAAAAAAAGATCAAAACAAACTCCTAAGTAATAAAGAATTTGTCTGGCCTTCCTTCCCATTTCCTAGGAGAGATCTCTAAATCCTTGCAATTTCCTTAGTGATAAGACTATGTTTGTTATTCATGGTAAGGAGTGACTAATGAGGGATTCTTAGGTAGTTGATGCTGAGATGACTCAGGATAGGGTGTGGCCAAGGCAGCAATACTAGTTACTTAAAATGTGGAGTGTTTTAAGCCATATGGTATCAACCAAGTCTCTGAGTAAGCAAAGGGTGTCTGGAGATTGTGTTTATCATTATAGCCAATGATGCATATGTAATTAAACCACAGTAAAGACTGGGAACTAAAGCTCAGTCAGGGGTGCTTCTCTGTTTGGCTCACACATGGATGTGCCAGGAGAGTGACATGTCCTGATTCCATGGGGGGAAGGACAATGGAAGCTTGTTAGTACCCTATGCATTTCTTTTTTTAGCTGGTTCTGATTTGTATTATTTTACTTAATAAACCTCTAATCTTAACTATGGCCCTTTCCTGAGTTCTATGAGTCATTCTGGTGAGTTATTGAATCTGGAGGGAGGGCAGGAGTACAGCCCCCTGAACTTGTGGTCAGCTGGTCAGAAGAATGAGAGGTCTGGGGACCCTTGAATCTGAAGCTGGCATCTGAATTAAGAGCACTCTATTGTGAAGTTTAGCCCAACTCTGGGTAGTTTGTATCAGAAATTATTTCATAAACATACTTCAACACTTGAAAACAAGAAAAAATATATATACGTACATACATATATATAAAATGCAGAACATATCATATAAAATGCAGAACATATCTTTTTTTATTATCCTTTTCACTCATAGGTAAAGAAATATCACTTGGAATTACCTTATTTTTTAAGGTTTTGTTACATCATTTTTACATGAAATAATCAAGGTTATTTCTAAATGTGAGATTTTTGTCTTGATTTTTAAAAAAATGTTTATAGGACTAATTTATATAGGACTCAATGTTCTTTAATGAATTATTTTATTTAGTTTATGAAAACATAGTTTATGAGAACATACTTAACTGAAAAAAAAAGTGACAGAAAGTTAACATTTTTCTATCTGGGACATGAACACATGAATGTTTCATTATATATGTTATGCCCAGATCGCAGGACCACCACCAAGAAGACCACCGAGAGCCAGACGTTCCGAAATGCAAAAGCAAGGCTTTATTCAGGTGGGCTGCAGCTCAGGCCTCGTCCTACACATGGACACAGCGGAGTCTAGGAGGAAGCCCTGAGCGGAAATTTCACAGGGCTTATAAAGACAAAAACCACAAAGTATCCACACACAAAATCACACATATAGGTGACCTTTAAAATGATTGGTGCTGGGGTTGCTTAAGCTGCGCTTTTCAGCGGGGATTGGCTACTTTGTCTAGGGGTTATTTTTTTGAAAGTCGTTTGTACCAGGGTGGGAAAGTTGCAGGGAGTAGCAAGACCTGTTGGGTCTTGATTAACTTATCTATGAAGTGGGGGTAGTTTGTGGTTTAGTAATCAATTCTGTTCCTGGAATTCCTGTCTCCTTGTCAGGAATTTATGCAAGCTCTGGGTCACTCATAGTTAAATGTAAACAACAAAATGGCTACTGCCTCAAAACGGAGTTACTTTAGCCCTTCAATATAGTCTTTATCTTTCTGCATGTGTGAAATATTTTCTTAAGTATATCTACATTTTGATAATAATATTTTTTCCTCATTCACTGGCAATGCTGATTTAAAAAGTCATTAGAGGGGCACCTGGGTGGCTCAGTGGGTTAAGCCTCTGCCTTCAGCTCGGGTCATGATCTCAGGGTCCTGGGATTGAGCCCCGCATCCGTCTCTCTGTTCAGCGGGGAGCCTGCTTCCCTTCCTCTCTCTCTGTCTGCCTCTCTGCCTGCTTGTGATCTCTGTCAAATAAATAAATAAATAATCTTTAAAAAAAAAGTCATTAGAATAATCAAACAGTATAAAATCAGACCACCTACATTTGCAAAGTTGTAAATCAGGGCTTTCTTTCCACCTGTGGAGAGCTGGTGGTAGGCAGCTTAACATTGCATAGTGGTCTTTTTCAGTCTCCTGGACAATACAACTACAATTTCTATCAGAAACACATTTTTTTAATAATTTGCTCTGCAGAATTGGTATCTTACTGAAGGCAATGCTATGTTGCCTGCATTGTTGCTGACTGTCGATCTCACCATACAATCCGCACAGTCATTATTCACCAACTTCATAATGAGAGAAAGGCTGCCATTCACAAAGTTCTCAGTTGGTAAAACACTTTATTTTTGTATGACTTCAAAATGCTAAAATTTGTTTTTTGATGAATTCACCTAATATTTCCCACTTTACACCAATAATCTTAATAACATTTGAATAAATACAATGTTAAAGGGGAGCCAGGGGGGCTCAGTTGGTTAAGTGCCTTTGGCTCAGGTCATGATCCCAGGATCCTAGGATGGAGCTCACATCCAGCTCTTTGAAAATGGGGAGCCTCTTCTCTCTCTCCCTCTACCTGATACTCTGTCTGCTTGTGCTCTCTCTCTTGGCCAAACATATATATATATTTTTTAATGCAGTGTTAAATTCATGACTAATAAAACTGTTCATCTTGAGTGTATATCAGTATTAACAGTAAATTTTCCTCTTGATGATGAAATATGCCTAATTTATGCAAAAATTATTATTATTTTTTAAGGTTTATTTATTTATTTATTTATTTATTTACTTGACAGAGAGAGAGAGATCACAAGTAGGCAGAGCAGCAGGCAGAGAGAGGGAGAAACAGGCTCCCCGCCTAGCAGAGAGCCCGATGTGGGGCTCGATCCCAGGACCCTGAGATCATGACCTGAGCTGAAGGCAGAGACTTAACCCACTGAGCCACCCAGGTGCCTCCCAAAATTATTTTTAGTTACCATTTAATGAATACCAACTTATGCCAGGCAATGTACTACATATTTTCTTTTTTTTTTTTTTTTCATATTTTATTTACCTATTTCTTTCTCAAAATCTTTGTCAGGGAGGTAGGATCTGTATATTTCCTGCACTGGAATATAAGACTTACCAGGGAGGGAAGGAGCATTGTCTACTTCTTCAAAGATATGTCTAAGGAGCTTAGAACAATGCTGGCAACATAGTACATACTCAATAAATACTAATTGAATGAATGAGTGGTTTTTACTGTTGTATAACCTAAAATTGAAATTTGATTTTTTCATCATCACACAACTTCTAAGCCTAAGGTAATAGTTTGAATGTGTGCTTTCTCCTAGTGATGCAACAATCATGTATTCTCTGAGAACACTGTTTGGCATCCTTTTTCTTATGTGGATTTGATAAGATTTATGACAGTCAGAAACAATAAAGGCATTATACTGTGGAATCCTACAAGGTAATATTCCACAGTAATATTTGTCTATTTTGTTCCATGATGTATCTAAAGGCCCTAGAATAGGGACTAACACATAGTTGGCACTCAGATCAATTAATAAATTTATTCAACAAGTTAATTTTATTTTTTGTGTAAATGCTTAGGTTAGCAGAATTTAAAGTGCCTCAAAGTGAAAACCACAATTTTTTTTTAATTTTAGAACATTTTTATCTCTTTTTTTTTTAATACTATAGGCTCATAAGGTGTTGCAAAAATACTACAGAGAAGTTCTGTCATTGTATAACTATAGCACATTCTCAAAACTAGGAAATTGACATTGTCACAATGCAATTAACTATACTACAGACCTTTCTGGGACTTCACCAGCTTTTGAATGCACTCATCTTTTTGTAGGTCTTTGTGTATAATTTGGTGACTTTTTAGTTCATGTATAAATAAATATTGCAGTCAAGACACAGAATTGTCTCCTTACCAAAAAGAAATGCCTAAGAGCCACCCCTTTATAGTCATACCCTCCTTCTTCCATTACCAATGATAACTATTATCTGTTGTCCATCTCTATAGTCATTTAAAGAATGTTATATAAACAGGGGGCCTGGGTGGCTCAGTGGGTTAAAGCCTCTGCCTTTGGCTCAGGTCATGATCCCAGGGTCTTGGGATCGAGCCCCACATCAGGCTCTCTGCTCAGTGGGGAGCCTGCTTCCTCCTCTCTCTCTACCTGCTTCTCTGCCTGCTTGTGATCTCTGTCTGTCAAATAAATAAATAAAATCTTAAAAAAAAAGAATGTTATATAAACAGAATTAGGTAAACTTTTGAGATTGGCTTTTCTTCATTCAGCATGACACCCTTAAAATCCAACCACATTGTTGTGTGCATCAGTAATTCCTCCCTCCTTAGTGTTGAATACTATTCCATTGTATAGATGTGCCAACATGGAATATTTAACCATTCACCTGTTGAAGGATATACGGATTGTTTTGAATTTGGGGTTACTAAAACTATGAAAATTAAATAATTTAGCTAGTACTAAATATTTTAATGGGCTAAAACTACTATGAATATTCATATTAGATTATTGTGTGGGGGTACCTGGGTGGCTCAGTTAGTTAAGCATCCGACTCTTGATCTCAGCTCAGGGCACGAGTTGAAGCCTCATATTGATCTCCAAGCAGGCATGGAGCCTACTTAAAAAAAATAATAATAATTGCTGTGTAAAAATACATATTTATTTCCCTAGGATAAAATGCCCAGGAATGTGACTGCTGAGTTATGTGATGTAAGTGTATGTTTAAGATATATATGTGTATATATGCATAAATATATACTTAAAATACACACACATATATATACACACATACATACACATATATACTATACACATATACATATATACACATGCATATACATATACACACACATTTGTAGTAATATATGTGTATCGTCACATTCCTGGTCATTATATATATATATATGTGTGTGTGTATATATATATATATGTGTGTGTGTGTGTGTGTGTGTGTGTGTATACATACACAATGTTATATATAACATACACAATATTATATATAAGCACACAATATTATATTAATTTCAAGTATAAAGCATATTTACTCAGCAATTCTATATATTGTTCAATGCTCACCAAAGTATAGTCATCATCTATCACCATACAATATAATTATAGTCTTATTGACTATAATCCCTGTGTTGTACTTTTCATTTCCATGACTTATTTATTCTATAACTGGAAATCTCTACCTGTTAAGCCTTTTTATGTATTTTGTCCATCCCCCCATTCACTTTTCTTCTGGCAATCACCAGTTTATTCTCTGTATTTAGGAGTCTATTTCAGTTTTTTTGTTTGTTTTATTTTTTAGATTCTTCATATAAATGAAATCATATGGTATCTTTCTCTGACTTCTTTTACATAGCATAATACCTTCCAAATCCATCCATGTTTTTGCAAATGGCAGGATTTCTCTCTTTTTTATGGCTAACATTCCATTCTGTGTGTGTGTGTGTGTGTGTGTGTGTGTGTGTACACACTATATCTTCCTTATCTACTTGTCTATCATGGATAACTTGGGTAGCTTCCATATCTTGACTATTGTAAATAATGCTGCAATAAACATGGGCAGGTGCATACATCTTTTCAAATTAGTATTTTCATTTTCCTTAGGTAAATATCCACTGGTGGAATTACTAGACTATATGGCATTTTTATTTTTTATTTTTCAAGGAACTTCCATACTGTTTTCCACAGTGGTTGCACCAATTTAAATTCCCACCAAGGAGCATGTAGGTACCTTTTCTCCATATCTTTGCCAATACTTGTTTCTCGTATTTTTTATTTTAACCATTCTGAGAGATGTGAGGTGATACCTAGTTGTAGTTTTTACTTGCATTTCTCTGATGATTAGTGATGTTGAGCAGCTTTTCATGTATTTGTTGGCCATCTGTATGTCTTTAGAAAAATCTCTAGTCAGGTTCTCTGCCTATTTATTAATCAAATTGTTTGCTTTTTTTGTGTTAAGTTGTTAAGTTCTTTATATATTTTGGACGTTAACCCCTTATTAGACATATCAGTTGCAACTTTTTTCTATTCACTAAATTGAAAGCCGCAATTTAAATAAGGTATTTTTTTTTACATTATGCCACATTTATAATACTTTTCAGTGCTATTTTCTGTATTTCATTTGATCTAATAATAATTCTGAAGATGCATAAAGCAAGTATTATCTTTTAAAAGTATACATGCTAGGGACGCCTGGGTGGCTCAGTTGGTTAAGCGGCTGCCTTCGGCTCAGGTCATAATCCCAGCGTCCTGGGATCGAGTCCCACATCGGGCTCCTTGCTCAGCAGGGAGCCTGCTTCTGCCTCTGCCTGCCACTCTGTCTGCCTGTGCTCTCTCTCTCTTTAACAAATAAATAAAATCTTAAAAAAAAAAAAAGTATACATGCCTAATGTCCAAGGTCAAGTGAATTTTCTGAAAATTATATAATTAACTGAGAAACTGTGATTACATACTGGTCTTCTGCCTATTTTTTAAAAATAAAATATGGTTTTTAAGGCATCAGAATTTATTATTATTTAAGAAATTTTCATTTTCAAATAATTATTTAAGAGTCATAAATACCCTATACCTCATTTCATGAAAGTAATGTCTAAAAAACAGTATATTGTATAGAATACCCAGTTCTTTGAGGCAAATATGTCCTGAAAGAATAAACTTTATGGCTTTATGAATTTGCCTTGCCTGGTGTTAAAACTACCTGAGAACAAGTCCTGTCTACTGGTTTATTAAATTAGTTCTTTGAATCAAAGGGATTCCAGTACTCATTATTAAACTTTCTTATTAAAAAATGAGTAGTTATACTATAATCCTTAATTAATCACTTTTAGTTTTTTAGTGTAAAACTAGAAATTATTACTCAATATATTTATTACCCAAAATATGATAACCAAAATTCTTGCTCTTGTAAATAGATATTAGTTGAAAATAATGTCCTGGGTGCATTGTTGGTAATGCTTGGTTAAATTTTTTTGTTTGTTTTTCATTTAGTTTTTTTTTTTTTTTTTTTTTTTTTAGGATTTTAAGTACTTATTTGACAGACAAAGAGAGAGAGAGAGAGCACAACTGGGGGAGCAGCAGGCAGAGGAAGTGAGAGTAGCAGGATCCCCGCGGAGCAAGGAGCCCAGTGTGGGACTCAATCTCAGGATCCTGGGATCATGACTTGATCCAAAGGCAGATGCTTAATCAACTAAGCTACCCAGGTGCCCCAGTTTTTCATTTAGTTTTGCTTTGCTTTGTTTTAAATGTAAAACAGCTTAGATTACTTAATATGTCAGTGTATGATGTGATTTTCTAGAAGTGGAAGTACACTAAGCAGTATTTTCCTAATCTATTTGAACCTGAAAAAAATGTTTCTCTTTTATTGGACTTCTTGTGGAATTTATTGTACTGTGGGTCACACTTTGAGATATACTAAGCTAGCATATACTACTTAGCTAACTTACGAACTGACAGTCTCACTGGTTTCTGTAATACTGTACATGGTTCCTTCACTGTCTTTAGTTTTATTTTATTGTGGTAAGAATACAACATGGTATCAACTCTCTTAGAAAATTTTTAGTGTATAATACAACATTGTTAACTATAGGGACGATGTGGTACAGTAGATCTCTAGAATGATTTCACCTTGCATAATTGAAGTTTTATGTCCCTTGATTTGCAATTCTCCATTTCCCCACCTTCCAGGTCCTGACGACCACCATTCCACTCTTTGATTCTAGGAATTTGACTATTTTAGATACTTCATATAAATGGAAACATTTAATATTTTTCCTGTTACTGGCTTACTCTACTATGCATAATATCCTCCAGGTTTATCCATGTTTTCATATACTGCAAGATTTCTTTCATTTTTAGAGTTGAACAATATTCCATTCTATGTATACACCACATTTTCTTTATCAATTCATCTGTTGATGGGCATTTATGTTGTTTCCACACTTTGACTATTTTGAAGGAACATTGAAGTGCTAATATATGTTCTAGATACTGATTTCTAGATACTGATTTCATTCTGTTTGAATAAATACTGAGACATGGGATTGCTGGGTGTTATGATAGTTCTATTTTTAATTTTTGAGGAATCAGTTTACTGTTTTTCGTAGTGACTACAACATTGTTCATTCCTACCAACAGTGTGCGAGGGTTCCAATTCCTACATATTCCACCCAAAACTTTTTTTTTCTCCTTCCTTCCCTCCTTCCTTCCTTCTCTCCTTCCTTCCTCTTTCTTTCTTTCTTTTTTACAATAGCTATCTTAACATTGGGAAAGTCATTGTGGTTTTAATTTGACTTTATATTTCTCTGATGATTAATGATGTTATCTTTTCATATACCTGCTGGCCATTTGTATATCATCTTTGGAGAAATGTCTGTTTCAAGTATTTAGCCCACTTTAAAGTCAAGTTATTTGATTTTTTTGCTGCTGTGTTGTATGATTTCCTTATACATTTGGGATATTAACCCTTATCTATGACTTGCAAAAATTTTCTCCCATTCTGTAAGTTGCCTTTTTACTCTGTTGATTATTTCCTTTGCTGAACAGTAGATTTTTTAGCTTGATGTACTCTTCCTTCCATTTTTTTTTTCTTTTGTTGCCCATGGTTTTGGTGTCACTGATGAAATAATTGCGAAGACCAATGTCATGAAGTTTTCTCCATGATTCCTTCTAGGAGTTCTACAGTTTTAGGTCTTATGTTTAAGTCTTTAAACCATTTTGAGTTTATGTTTGTGTATGGTGTAAGGTAGGGGTCAATTTCGTTCTTCTGTGTGTGTATATCTAGTTTCCATAACACTATTTGTTGAAAAGACTATATTTCCCAATGTATGTCCCTGATACCCTTGTTGAAGGTCCGTTGACCTTGGATACATGGATTTATTTCTGGGCTTATTTTGTTCCATTGCTTTATATATCTGTCTTTATGCCAGTGCCATGCTATTTTAATAGAAAGTATGATGCCTCCAGCTTTGCTCTTTTCAAGATTGTTTTGGCTACTAAGGGTCTTTTCTGGTTCTATATGAATTTTTGTATTTTTTTAAAATTTTTTATAAAAAATTACTGTTACTGGGAATTTGATAGGAATTGCACTGAATCTGTAGGCTGCTTTGGGTAGTATGAACATTTTAATAACAAGTCTTCCAATTCATGAATACATGATGTCTTTCCATTTGTTTTTATCTTCTTTAATTTCTTTCATCAATTTTTTTTCAATCATTTAACCATTCACCTCCTTTGTTAAGTTTGTTCCTAAGTATTTTATTCTATTTATTCCTATTTTAAATGGGATATTTTCCTTAATTTCCTTTTCAGATAGTTCAGAATTAGTCTATAGAAATGCAACTGGTTTTTGTATATTGGCTTTGTATCCTGCAACTTTACAGAATTTGTTTACTGTGTTTGACAGTTTGTGTGTGTGTGTGTGTGTGTGTGTGTGTGTGTCTATAATCTTTAGTGTTTTCTTTATGTAAGACCATGTGATATGAAAACAGGGAAAATTTACTTCTTCCTTTCTGATTTGTATGCTTTTTAATCTCTATTTTTTGCCTAATTGTTCTGGCTAGACTTCCAGGACCATGTTGAAAAGAAATGGTGAAAGCAAGCATCTTTTCCTTGATCCCAGTCAAGGGACTCTTGTGGATGATATTTTCTGTGTGGTTTTTATCTATGCCGTTATTATGTTGTGATAATTTCCTTTTATTTGTAGTTTGTTGAGAGTTTGCAAGGGTACTGCTTTTTCTGCATCTTTTGAGATGATCATGTGATTTTTTATCCATTCCATTAATGTGGCATATTACATTAATTGACTTTCATATGTTGAGCCATCCTTGTGTCCCAGGGATAAATCTTACTTGGTTATATTGTATGATCCTTTTAATGCTATTGAATGTGGCTTGTAAGTATTGTGTTGACTTTGGTACCAGAAAAATGCTGGCCTCATAAAATGAGTATGAAAGTGTTGCTCTTTCCACTCTGAAGGGACACGGTTGTGGAATGTTAAATAACTAAGGAGATTATTAGGAAAAAAAAAGTTACTTCAGCAAAATGAAAAAATGAAATAAAACAAATGATATTGGATATGAGAGGCAGCATGAACTAACCATGGCACAGGAAAAGATAGGAGATGACAAAGATCTGTTGACTTTAGACTTGGAAGATTCTTTAAATGGTAATGTTTAGTCAGATTATATTATATTATATTGTATTATGTTATATTATATTAGTCTTTCCCTAGTCTTAGATTTTAAGGGCTGTTTAATGGTCTTCTACTTTTAGAAAATCTATAAGTAAAGCATAGAAAGGAAGTATAGTTACAAAATAGTGCATCAATACTAGATATTAGGGTTGCCTGAGGTAGCTCAATTAGTTATGCATCCAGTGCTTGGTTTCAGCTCAGGTCATGATCTCACGGGCTATGGGATCAAGCCCCATGTCATCAAACTCCCCATTCAGTGGGGAGTCTGCTTGAAAAATTCTCTCCCTCTACCCCTCCTTTCACACATGCTTGCTCTCTCTCTAAATTAAATAAATAAATCTTTAAAACATACTAGATAATAATTTGTATAAGTAATAAGGTTTATAAATACAAAAATTGAGGGGTGAAGATTGGGTGAGAAGTTGAAAAAAGTGTCAATATTCCATCTACATTCTCAGTTTTCCCTCAAGGTTCCCTTGAAGACTGCAAAGCTATTGTTAATGTCTGATTCTCCAAAAGCTGACCTGCAACGGGAAATTTTATATTTGTGACTTATTAAGGAGGTGTTCTTAGGAGAAATCAAAAGGGAATGAGAGAGGCAGGCTAGGAAAGGAGAAGGAACTATATAAGATGCGGTTTCATATAAAGTCTAGGTTCTCTAATCCTCTAGGAGCTTTGGGGAACAAATGTTAAACAAAAGATAATCTGCCATCACTTGGGTTTAAGAAGCAGGGCTTTTGTACACTTCAAACACCCCAACTTATCATCAATTATGACTTGTAAGGCAGAGGGAGGAGTGGGGTGCCCTGGTTCAGACCTAGTTATTTTTAGGAAGGTGAATGTGATGGCTTATTGTATGTCAACTTGACTGAGCCACAGGGTCCCAGACATTTGGTCAAATATTATTCTGGATCTTTGTGAGTGAGAGTAACATTTGAACCAATAGACTAAAGAAGATTGCCCTCCCCATCACAGGTGAGCTTCACCCAATCAGCTGAAGGCCTGTGTAGAACAAAATGACTCACCTTTCCATGAGTAAGGAGGAGCTCCTCCATTATGACTTCCTTCTAGCAGGCACATTTCAGTTTTTTCCGACCTTCACACTTCAGCTGAAACATTGATTCTTCCTGGATCTCAAGCCTGCTAGTCCTCAGACTAAACTACGTTATTGGCTTTCCTGGTTCTCTGGTCTTCAGACTCAGACTGGAACTACACCATCAGCATACTTGGATCTTCAACTTGCCAATCTCAAGTCTTGGGAGTTGTTAGCCTCTATAATTGCTTGAGCTGATTCCTTATGAAATCTTAGTGTGTATGTGTCTCTCTCTTTCATTCTCTCTCTCTCTTTCTCTCTTATTTATTCTGTTTCTCTACAGAACCCAGCTAATACAGTGAGAGATGGATTCTACAACCTAAGTGAAATCCTCCAGAAAATGTCAGTCAATGTGAGGCCTCAGCAGAAGCATCCTTGGGAAGTAGTAAAAGCAATCTCAAAGGATTTGGGTAGGACAACATTTGCTACACTTTTATATTTAGGATATTTAGGTTCTCATTTATATATTCTAAGAAACTGCCTACATACAAATAGCATCCCCATCTAGTCTTTCATTCCCAACAATATCTCAATCATTTGTTGTGAAGGTTGCTATATATGCACTAAAAAAAATCTTGACACTTTTAACTCATCTTATGGTAAACATGGTTTCCTATGAATTTTATATCCATATTTAGTCCATAAGCTATTCTAAAACAAGTTTTAGGATTCTAAATTTATGTAATTTTTATGCAGGTTCCCTATGTTTTACTTTCAACAGAGCTATTCCTTATGGCAAATTATTTCAGTGTTCTTTTTGGAGATGTTAGTCTCCAAAACTTTCAGAAAAATATAAAAATATCACAGATAATCTAAAAGATGATCAGTCTATTATTTGAAGCTAAATTCTTCTTAGCAAAAATTGGGGTACTTGGTTATTTACTACTGAGATTCCAAGACCTCCTTTTGAAAATGATAAAATCAAAAACTACAACCATAAACCTTTAGGACTAAAAGTTTCTTAGAGGTCACCTTGTTCAATACACTGTTTCTCCATAAAGCAAACTGAGGAAGAGAATATGAAATCGATTGAGGAACAGAGGATATACATGAGATAACTTTTTAACTTTACACTTTTAACACATTAATCTGCAATTAGTTTTGGTTGGAACTCAGTATAAAGTTATTTATATACAATACATTTTTAATGTTGAAATCTTATTGTTCATGGATCTAAATTCAATTCAAGAAATGCCCTAGAAGAAATTTTCTAGTAAATGTTTTATTAAAAAGAATGTATCCTTTATAGAGAACAACTATTATGAACAAAATATAGCCATGATTTTCAAAATAATTTATTATTACAAATCTTTGAAGAAAATAATAATAATGAAGGCAATGACAGCAATGTCAATAGCATAGGCATAGTAACACATGTTTTATTAACACAGGCATATTAATCATATTGAGATAGGGAGGGAGACAAACCATAAGAAACTCAATCTCACAAAACAAACTGAGGGCTGCTGGAGGGTGGAGGGATAGGGTGGTTGGGTTATGGACATTGGGGAGGGTATGTGCTATAGTGAGTGCTGTGAAATGGGTAAGCCTGATGATTCACAGCCCTGTACCCCTGGGGCAAATAATACATTCTATGTTAATAAAATCAATCAATCAATAAAAAAATACATATGTTTAATCCCCAAACAATCCAACAAGGTCAGTATTTTTATTACCCCATTTCACATATGAGGAAACTGTGAAACTTGATGTCTCAGTCACTCTGGCTTCCGTAATTGACTTCTCAACCATTATATTCTTCTGTAGAGCAAATATACTTTGAACACCTAACTACTTACTATTTAAAACAGCTCAATACACTTTTAAACTATTTTCATGCACATTTGCCAGAGACTTATGAAAGCATGAATACCATTTCACTACTTTTCTTGTTTTGTTGTGAACATAAAACAGTGGATGGTTATTAGATGTGATTTAGTGATCAGGTAGAAAATCATATGTTTCAGTGTCACTCTTGATCAGGTTTTGAGGAATGCAGTTTGGTATTTAAATATGAAGATGATGATATTGATCTACTGTCAAAGAACATATTGGTGGGGTTGATTTTGCAGTATAACAGATTCCAGAGGCTATAATAATCATTCTTGGAAGAAAGCACAGAGTCACAGAAGTCAGGGGGCCTAGGGCTTAATTTCTGCTTTGTAAGTAGCCATTTGTCTTTAGCCAAATCACTTTATGAGAATCATTTTCCTGTCCTTTAAAGTGGGGAAGTTGGAGTTTTGACCTAGATCAATTCGAAGGTTCCCTCTAGGTCTCCTTAAACACCCTATGATTCTATGACCTAGGCCTCATGAGGGTGTGTTAATAGTCAAAATTAGGCCCAAATGAAATACATTAGGTTGCTTTTTATATGGGACAGATATTGTTGGATTTGAAATACCAATTTTTAATTTCTATTTTGAAATTCTCTTCTCCCCACTCTGTGCTCTTCCAGAAACCTTTGTTCTTAGAAAAGAACTGAAGTGCAAGGAGTGAATAAGACTTTAATAAGTCTTTGAGTTTTTAAATTTATTTAACAAGCTAAATTACAAGGATTTAATAAAAAATTAAATGCCCGAGGGGCACCTGGGTGGCTCAGTGGGTTAAGCCTCTGTCTTTGGCTCAGGACATGATCCCAGGGTCTTGGGATCGAGCCCTGCATCGCTCTCTCTGCTTGGCGGGGAGCCTGCTTCCCCCTCTCTCTCTGCCTGCCTCTCTGCCTACTTGTGATCTCAGTCTGTTGAATAAATAAATAAATAAAAATTAAATGCCCGAATTTCAAAAACAAACATTAACTCAACCAGTCTATCAATTGTTCCCTCTCTAAACTGAAATAACAAATAAAATACATTATCATACCTTATCCATGTAGACAAGTTACGTAATGAGTCAAGAGAGAATGACTTTGTACCTGCCCTCTGGAAAAGATGTCCTTACTGGGCATTCTTTACTAATCCTTGAACAGTGTGCCTGAGCAGTTGAAAGCAGACTGGAGCAATTGGAAAACACTGCATTAGTAGGAGGTAAGGGATGTATCTGCAACAGCTGAAGCAAAATGAACTTTTCTGCCGAGAAAAGCAGCTTAGTTACAACCCTCTAAGCTTAGACGTCAATCCATCCGCAAGCAGGACAAGTGTGGGTGATATATGGAAAGGATATTTTAAAATCTGCTTGAGTTTGCCAATCTGGAGATTCGCCCAGGAAAGAGAGCCTCAGAAAAATCACGATGGAAACAAGCAAATTTTATCATATTTATGCAGAACTTGAGAGACGCAGAAACTAATTGGATAGACTCCCATTGCTAAGCAGATGAAGATTTCATCATTAATGATTACTATGACAGAAAACTCTTTTCACTGTTTTTCTCTAATATCTGCAGCAATTAAATAAGCATATGTATTAGCTTTGTATAAATCATGATGAAAAAGATACTTTCCTCACATGTCCCTATAAAGCTAATCCTCTTCTCTTATAGCTTGCTGAGTCTTAAATCGGTTTTCAAAAATGGCTATGCTGTCAAATAGAAGTGTGTTATGAACATTTCTTTCCGAAGTCAGAAGCATTTCATTTTGAATGCTTAAGAAAGTCACAAATGCCAAGTGCTTTGTTCTTTTAAAATAAAGGTATGTTTAACATCTTGAATTATGCAAAATATTTGTGACACTAAATAATAATGCACCTTTTTTTAATATAAATGGAATCTTTTCATCAGCAAAGTATAACACCCTGCATTAAAAATAATATTAATGTTCATTGGCTTGTGCATTATTGTCTTTTGCAGACATCAGCTGAATCACTGTGATTTATTCCAAATGAGATATTTTTAATGAAAATGTATCACATAGAGAAGCTAAATCATTTCCAGTAATATTGTAACAGCTTCAAAAGGAGACACTGTGGTGTCAAAGAGAAGCATATGATTCTTGGTGTCAGTGCCAGAGAACTATAGTTTTAATGTGTTGAATCAGTACAAGTGATGACATGAATGATTAGATTTTTACAATAGCAACTTAATTTGAAAGAAGCAGACATTCTTACTCAGGGACTTAGCTAAAATTTCATAATAAAGTTAAAAAATTAAAATTTGCTAGAAGGTTTTCAAATAACTTATTTTTTTTAATAAATACAAACTTTGGGATATACTGATTAATGCTACAGGCTATAAAACAGTTTTGAGTTAGTGAAAGTACTCTAGATGGAGTGTAAGTAATCATATTTACTTTTGCAAAAGTATGTAATATTTAGCTATTGAGATGTCATCCTAAACCTTATTTACTAAGGTTGTTAAATTCTAGCATCTTGAGTTGCAGTGCTATTTTAAGACAAATTGATAAAAATGGTAGGTTATACATATATATATATGTATATACATATATATATGTATATACATATATACATATATATATATATAAATGATTGAGAAATTAAAATAATGGAATCCAAGCCAGCAGAACCAATACTGGGGATCTTATGAGAAGATGTGTGGCCACCTCACACAGAAACATCTGTGGTGTCAGCAAAAGATGAACTCTTGGATCTATGTCCTACTCTTCATTCAGGGCTCTTTTGTGGGCTGGTGTATGCTTTCAGCATGTGGGGGTCAAACTATCACATGTCTTATCAGCCAGCTGAAAGCAAGGTCTCAGGGTGTAGCATGGAGATACAGGTTGACGGGAAGAGAAGGATTGGGGAAAAGGGCAGCCCTGAATAGGAAGTAAGAAAGAAGCAAAGATAAGAGATTTGTTGTGGTTTTGCTCTATGCTAAATCTGATTTAAGGCATTGGGGGAAAAAATGGAATCCATAGTACACAAAATAGGATAAAATTCACCAAAGATTTAATTGGCTTGCGCTCTTTGGAATATATCAGTATTGATGCACTCACTTTAAAAGACTAGCAATAACACCATGAATACAACTATCATAGATCGCTGCTGATCAGATAGCATTGTTATTGAACATTCATAATGAAGCTATTGTTTTAGGTCAGATAGTGATACAGTATGGAATAAATTCTGACCCAGCTAGGAGAACTTGAAAGAAGCTACATTCAAAATAAAAGTGATATTTAAGAAAAGGACTCACTAGTAAAATGCTAGATAGAAACTTCTTTTACTATCACTTGGCATCCTTAAACCATCTCTGAATTTAATATACTAAGTGTACTTTGAGACTATAGTTTCTACTTTATCCTTTTTACAATGAGTTGTATAGGGCATGATTTCCTTTGGGAGAAACGTATTTTCCAGATTTTGCCATTTGGAATAGGTTTGTTGTAGAGAATATATTATTTAATTTTAGTAGTTCTAATTCAACCTATAATTGAATAATTGTGTAATTAGTTGTTGAATGGCTGCATCTTTGAGATGATATAGTCTGTGAAGACCGTGATGTTGTCTGCCTTGTGAACAATAGCTTCAGCCCCTAGTTAGGGCCTTAACACAGTAGGCAACCACTGAATAAGAAATTGCTCATTGATTGAAGGATGACATAGACTCACAACTAGTAACTAGGAAAGAGGAGAATTCAAGCCTAAACTGCTAACTCCATACTCAGTGCTTTAGGGACTATTTTGAGTTTGTAAATGACAGGTTGCAAGCATCATATTCACAGATATATTTCTTAGTGAATAAGCTATGTGTATAGTGAATAGCTTGACCAAATCACTTGATCTGTTCTTGTGAGATGATTTCATGGTTTGCTTTTTATGGAAATGCCTTTAAGTTACAGTTTATATTGCATATCATGATTCCAGACAGTTCATGGCTAGGGCCACTGATTCAGTTCTCAGAAGGAAAATTAGATTTTCCAGGGACACTTTCTTTTCCCACAGAGTTTGTAATTCCAGCTCTAGTGAAAAATGCATGTCTTGTCTGAAGGAAAAATTCTGCACTAAATGTGAGTTAACATCAGCCCTTTCCCATCTCCAGCCCTGAATCATCAGTTAATCAGTTGATCCACCATTAATGAGTTAGTTACCTTAGATATTTTCTAAACTCCTTCCTGGCTCAGAATTTATATTAAATTAATAGTACTCAACTCATTTACATATTATCTTTTTAAATTCTGAAAACAATTTTATGAAATAGATACTAACTTCCCAATTTGAGATGAGGAAAATGAGTCACAAAGGGAATTCAAACCTAGGTTCTGCAGTAAAATAAAGATGATAATAACTGTATGCTCATAGTGTTTTATGAGTATCAAATATGGTAGAAAATATTACTGTGATTAATGTGATTTATAAGCTAAAAAGTAGTGTTTATATAGCAGACTTGTGTTAGAATAATTATTTCCCAAAGATGTTCATGTCCTAATTCTTGCAACCTGAGAATATATGAAGTTGCACAGTAAGAAGGGATTTTTGCCAATATGATTAAGATTACAGACCATGGAATGGGGAGATTATCCTGGATTGCCAAGGTGGGCCCAATCTAATCATTTAAGTCCTTAAAAGAAACTCTTCTTCCTGGCAAAGTCCAGGTATATAGACAGACCAAGAGAAGGACAAAAGAATAGGCATGAGAATTATTCTATCTGCTGTTACTGATGTTGACAATGGAAGAAGGGGACTCTGAGTCAAGGAATGCAAGTGATCTCCAGAAGCTTGCAATGGCCCTCAGGATACAAACATCCAAGAAACTGATGCCTTAATTCTACAACTGAATGGAACTGAATTCTGCTAACAACAAATGAGCAAGAAAAAGGAATCTACTCTAGAGCCCACCTATAAAACTGTGAAGTAATAAGTTTGTGTATTGTTTAAAGCCACTAAATATTTGATTGTAGATAGCCAATACACAGCTAGAACAAACTCAGTAATTCATAGAGCAGTGTCTGATTGGAACACTGATGAGCGTTTGTATAAAGCCAGAAAGTCAAGCCAGTCCCTGGAAATACTAATAGGATGGTGAGCCAGATTCATAGCCACAAAGTATAAAGTTTATAATTATCTATTCTTGCAGAGTCTGTTATCAATCATCAGCTGTGCTGTGGGGTTAAAGAGCCAGCATCCAGTTCACATGGGCCACCAATACTCTATTATTTATGTCTTGATTCTTATTATAACCAGCTTCATGTACTTGACCTTTTTGTGCTCTGGATCTTGCTGTATTCTGTTCCTGTCACTCATTCTTTAATTTTTATTTTTATTTTTGCTTCCTTGAACCTTGACAAGGTATTCTTAGCTGTCACTTTAGATTTGACATAATCCACGCCTGACCATGACTTTGATTTTGCTCCTGCAGAATACTACTTCTATCCTTTGCTAGAACCCATAATATAAGACTCTCACCTTGACCTCTGAGACTGGATACTAGTTTATATAGATCTCTATGCTTAATATCAGGAGGCAAAGTACAGAGCAGGAATAAACATAGCAAAATTCAGAGAGAAAGGACATGAAATGCAAAATAAGGATTGAATCAGAAAATACTAAAATTAATCGGGCTAGCAACATTGGACAGTTAAACTGTTAATGCTTCTATTCTTCTGTATATAAAATTTGGATAATAACAGCAGCAGTTCATAGATAACTTATAGTACTGAATAAAGCTCTTATAATGGTCTGTGGCACATAGTAAGTGTTTTATAAATGACCATTTTTATTGACATAGGATATATATGCCAGTGTACTTATTTACAAAGAAACCATACTGAGGGAGGGGGGAAAAGGAGGTATGTCTTCTTAATTTTTTTCTGTCTACATTGAACTGTTGTCTTTGTGAAAACAGTCTTTTGATTTAGGAATATACCTGGTCATCAGCATGTATTTAATAAACTAAATATTAGTACTCACTTAATTTTCAATTATCATAAATTCAGCCCTTTATGAATGAGACTGTTTGATGGAAAAATCAGTAATCTAAAAAGCTTTGTTTTTCAAAGTTTAGTCTGGAGGAGTGTGTTTGAATACAACATCTCTGATCCCACCTGATAATTAGAATGAATTTTAATAAGATCCCCAGATGATTCATGGGTACCCTAAGGTTTTGGAAGCACTGTTCTAGAGCACAAACAATACAAATTTGAAAGGTAACCAAATTAAAATTTTAAACTACTTAAAGTTATCACAACAAGAAAACTATTCTTATGCCTTCACCATTTTGTTTCATCGTTTGTAAAATGAGTATGTTATACTACCTATTTCTTGAAATTAAGGTAAAGATTTAAGGGCCCATATCATTACTAGTTAGATAATACACATAAAGCTCTCTGTAAAGTGCCCCCAATAATCAAACGTATCAAATGTAAATATGATCAATATTCTTATTTATCAGCTCATTCTTCTACATAAGACTTCCTCTTTAATTGTCCAACAATCCTATTTAAATAACATCTATATAATAACTTGGGTATGCTGGTGCAAGTAATCATTTGAAATGATGGCCACAGTGGATCAAGAGGAGAATCAACCTATTTTTGTCCTTATTTTTTTTTAAAGATTTTATTTATTTATTTGACAGACAGAGATTACAAGTAGGCAGAGAGGCAGGCAGAGAGAGAGAGGAGAAGCAGGCTCCCTGCTGAGCAGAGAACCCGATGCGGGACTCGATCCCAGGACCCTGAGATCATGACCCGAGCCAAAGGCAGAGGCTTAACCCTCTGAGCCACCCAGGCACCCTATTTTTGTCCTTCTTATAGCTAGAGCAAGGGATAAGAAAAAAGGGTACTAACTTACCCAATTTAAATAACTAATAATTACTGATTTTTTAAAAAAGGTTTTATTTATTTATTTGACAGAGAGAGATCACAAGTAGGCAGAGAGGCAGGCAGAGAGAAGGGGAAGCAGGTTCTCTGCTGAGCAGAGAGCCATGCGGGGCTTGATCCCAGGACCCTGAGATCATGACCTGAGCGGAAGGCAGAGGCTTAACCCATTGAGTCATCCAGGTGCCCTAGTTACTGAACTTTTTATAGATTAATTAACTGACTGTGAAAAAAAAATTATCTCCAGGTATTTGGGCCTATAGAAAATTACTGTAGTCTGTGAGAAGGAATCTACATATAACATCTAAAATGAGAAAAGACAGAGATTAAGATGTATGGATTTTTATATTTCCTACAGAAGTATAAATATGAAATAAAAGAAAGAGACCTTGCTTAGAAGCCAGTAGAATCTGGGCTTAAAATCTGACTGTTTTTCTTACTTACTACATGACATTTAGCAAATCAATGAATTGCTCTGAAGTTTATTTCCTCATCTATAAATATCTACCTTAAAGGGCTATGGTTCTTGTTAAATGTGAATACCTTTTCTATGTTGTCTGGCATGTGATAGGCATAAAATAAAGGCTATTTATTTTGTCTTTTTGATTTTTAGATATATAAATATGAGAAGGTACACGACAGGATTATATCTCTAAATATTAATATGCATTTTCTGTGTATTTTTCTCATCCTCTTCATAATATTTTCCAAGGAGATTTTATTCCCTCCCAACATGTTTGTAGATAAGTAGAAGCAAATACTTATATTTAAGTATGTGACAAAAAGATTCAACCATATGCTTACAGAGTAGCCCAAGACAAGATAAGGGTGGACCTATGTATAGAAGAGAATGAGGAGTGACTGGGAAAAAAGGAAAAAGGGACTCTAGCCATTGAAAGAAAAAGAGGAAATAGTATCTTTCTTTTCAAGGGCTAGAGCCACAAGCAAAAGGAGGCTGAGCATCATTTCTCCAGTTATGGACTTTTTAATCAATCCATCACCTAGGGACTAAACTCTGTCCAACAGCCCTGGTCCACTGAGTAGATCTTAAACATAGTTTGAAAGACTTAGTATATTGGTGACCAAGAAGAAATTGAACACAGCCAGAGGTGATTTTTCTATGAGCCATAATAAGACTATGTACATTGCTAAGGATAATCCCTGTCTAGTTATTGACTCAATGACCGCAGAGATACACTAGGTATCTTGAAAACGATAATGATTGAGGTTATACCATCACATGATTCTGATACTTGAATACAAAGAATCTCAGATTTTTTAGTTCATGAATTTTAGTGACTACTTGAGCTTTAGGTAGTCACAGAAAGACTAGGGATTATTAATAAATATTACATAGTATTCCAAATGTGTGTATAGATACAGATTATTACAAAGAAACTATGTTTACGGATACATTTAGACATATGAATACAATATTTTTAGTGTATACAATTTATAACAAAATTTTCTTGGGGCACCCAGGTGGCAGTTAAGCATCCAACTTTTGATCTTAGTACAGGTCTTGATCTCAGGGTCATGAGTTTAAGCACCATGCTGGGCTCCACTCTGAGCATGTAACCTACTTCAAATAAAAAAGTTTCTTTATTGCACGGTTGTTACATTGACAATTTAGGTCTCAAGGCCTAATAAAGCAAAGAGATACAACTTTACATTGAAATTTAGTTGAATTTTTTTTAAGATTTTATTTATTTATTTGACAGAGATCACAAGTAGGTAGAGAGGCAGGCAGAGAGAGGGGGGGAAGCAGGCTCCCTGCTGAGCCAAGAGACCAATGTGGGGCTCCATCCCAGAACCCTGAGATCATGACCTGAGCCAAAGGCAGAGGCTTAACCCACTGAATCACCAAGGTGCCCCAAAATTTAGTTGAATTTTTATATGCATCTTTGTCAATAGGATAAAAGCAGTCACTTTAAAGTAGCCTCTGGGTTATCTGATGAAAAATCTTTTAATTTTATCAAATACATTCAATTTTGCAAGATTTATTGAACACTTATCAGGTACTATTCAATATGCCAAGAAGAGCAATGATACACTTTTATAAGTGCTGTGTTTAATATTATAAGAAGATACATTAAAAATTACAATAGAAAATTCTATAAAAATAGTTTCCCAACAAGTTTTTTTTGTTTAAAACCAAAACTTTACTAATACCAATAGATAAATGCTTAACATGTCAAATTCATACTTTAGTTTGAATAAAAAATAATTTTAAAAAATTTTAAAATGATTCTGTGCTCATGTATTATAATGTTTTTCAAAAAACTAACTCGGGATTTTTCCACTCTGAAGAAATATTTTTTTCATATATTAGAAATGTATAACCTGAAAATTATAAAGATTTATAAAGATCTTTTGTCTTGATGTTATTCTTCAGAGAGTTTTAAACTGATTACTCACATTTACAGTTTTGGTTATAACAGCTTAGGTAATTTGAACAAATTTTCATACTTGAAGACAACTTTAAAAAGTTGGATGAAGTTAAAAACAAATTGCTTAAAAGTATGTAGCACTAACAAGGCTGTGAAAAGTTACAACGTCAAGATTTGAAAGGTAGAAATCTAAAGAAGGCTGGTGTTTGTTGACACTCTCTCTGGAGGAGTATTGGCTTATTCTGAAAGACATAGCTCAGTGTTTTAGAATCTAAGTAGTCATGAGTCATGTTGAAACTCTCTCAAGGCTAGAGGGAAAACTTCGGTGAGCAACATGTAGTTTGCTCTTCCATAAATTGATGCTTAATTTCAAACTTGAAACTGAATTAAAGTAATACCAGGTTCCTAGTACCTCTAGCTGTATTTGAGTTTAAACAACCCTTTTTATTATATTCAGGGAGATAATTGATAAGATTAAACTTTTTAGAAGACTGCAAGAAAAAAATTTCAATAGTTAAATGATTATTCCAGAATTTTAAAAAAATAAATAAATAAAGTTAGAAATGTAATAGATTGGTTCACTAGTATAATAGACATACTAAGGGAATTAGTGAACTTGAAATAGCTTAGAAGGAAATTTCCAGAATGAACCAAAGAGAAACAAAATGTGTTAAACACAGAAGAGAATTTAAGAGATAAACAGGACAAAGTGAGATGATCAAATACGTATTAACTGAAGTGTCAGAAAGGGATAGAGAAAATGAGGCAGAAAACTATCTGAAAGACATAATTCTCAAGAACTTTCCAAAACTGATCACAACATATAATAAACCACAGAGACCTTATGGATGCCAAACCAAACAAGTGAAAAGATAAGCAGTCCTAGATAACATTCAATAAAATTTCTGGAAAATGAGAGAGAGAGAGAGAGTGAGAGAGTGAGCACTCGAAATACTGTATATCAGAAATTGTAAACACTAATGTACCAAGAGGATATCATGAAAAAATTTACTCTAAATTTTTAAATTTAAACAAGATGGGGGTACCTGGGTGCCTCAGTCAGTTAAGCATCCAACTCTTGGTTTTGGTCCAGATCATGATTTCATGAGTTAAGAAACTGAGCCTTGTGTCAGACTGTGCACTGGGTGGGGAGTCTGCTTGAGATTCCCTTTCTCTCTCTTCCTCTGACTCTCCCTCCAGTCATGTGCTCCCCCCCAAAAAATAAATAAATCTTTAAAATTCAGACAAAATGGACAGACCTAGAAAAATACAACAATGGAATATTATTCAGCCTTAAAAGGGAAAACTTACTGTTTGCAACAATTTGAAAAACTTGGTTATGTTATTCTAAATGAAATGAGCTAGACAATGTAAAAGAAAAAAACCTGCATGATCTCACTATTATGGTGAAGCTAAAAAAATTGAATACATGGAAGCAGAGAGTAAAGCAGTAGTTACACTGGAGGGAAGGTGGGGAAAATGGGGAGGTGTTTTCTCAAACAGTACAAAGTAGCAGTTACATAAGATGAGTAAGTCTAGAGACCTAAAGTGCAGCATGATGATTATAGTTCATAATACTGTATTGAATAATGGAAATTTGCTAAAAGAGGAGATTTCAGGGACTCTCAACACATACATATGAAAATGGTAATATGTAAGATGTCTGTATATTAGTTAGCTTGGCAATAGTAATCATTTTCTGTGTAGATATATATCAAATTATGTTGTACCCTTAAATATGTATCATTTTTATTAAATTAAATAAAAAAATTTGCTTTATTCTATTTGGGACATAGTAAGTATAAAAGTTTTATTAACTGTGCTGGGTCAAATATTACTTTATCTAGAAACTTGTAAATATATGAAATTGTAATCCATTTGAAATACCATAAAAACTGCTGTGGAGTTTCCCAACAATGGAATTTTTTTTTTATTTAAAACCAAAACTTTACTAATACAAATAGATAAATGCTTAATATGTCAAATTCATACTTTAGTTTAAAAAAAAGAATTTTAAAATTATAATTTTTGATCACATTCCTAAAATAGATTTCACTGGGAAAAAAAGTCACTGGAAAAGTGGAGATAGTGAAATGAGCAAAGTCATCATTTGAATAATACAGAATAGCCAGACTACAATGGTATTATACATACTTGGAAATCTTTTCTGTTAGCTAAAGACTCAGTAAAAGTATAATTAATAAAAATAATAACAACAATTGGAATAGAGAAAAAGTATATCTACATGCCAAATACAAATGGCCAAATAAGATATCCTTCATAAGAAAGTATTTTTAATGCATAAAATATAATAAATACTTAGGAAATAAATTAGTCAAACCCAGATGTGATAGTTAATTTTGAGAATGCTGACTAACATGCCAGTTGGGAACTTAAATAGCTTGAAGTATTCCTGAAAGATAAATGAATATAAACTGTTTTCATAGTTTGGAAGATTGCATATGGTAAAGGTGTCAAATTCCCCACATAATTTTATCTAGATAAACTACAGTCTGAATGAAAACTCCAGTGGACATTGCTGTGAAAATTGACAAGTTGATTCTAAAATTCATAGAGAAATGCCACGGGCCGAGGTTAGAAAAGACATTTTTGATGAATTAAAACATTATTGGGGACTTGCAGGACTTCTCTTATAACACTACAGTAAGGAAATATGGTATTAAGACAAAGTGAGAGATAAAGATCAGTGAAATATGATAAAAAGACCGTATACACATGAACACTTGATTTATGATATTACTAAGGAGTAGTAGAGGAAGGGAAATCTCTTTTATAAGTCAATTGACTATCAAGTTGATAAAAATAATTAATTAAACCTGACCCCTATATCACAGTATTATATTTATATATAATAATCCATTTATAAGTCAATTGACTATCAAGTTGATAAAAATAATTAATTAAACCTGACCCCTATATCACAGTATTATATTTATATATAATAATCCATTTATTGTTTCTGTCACGCTACCCCCAAATCATTACATACAAGAGAGATGGCCAGAAAGTAATAGAGTAGAATATCTTCGTGATATTAGGAGAGGGAAATATTTATTAAATAGTTTTTCATAAATTACCATATTTTAATCCATCAGAATGGGTAAAATTTATAAACTATAATGCAAAGTATTAGCGAAGATATGGAGTAGGAGCTATCAAATGCTCCTGGGGGGAGAGTTGCACAATCATTTTGGGAAACAACTCATCATCATCCACTAGTGTTGCAGATCTGCATACCAACAATTTCACTCCTGGGTATAAAGTAAGAGAAAGGTATGCACAGGAAGACTATGAAAATATTCGTAGCTGCTCTCATATAACAGAATGTAGTGATGAAAATGAATGAAATATGGCTACAAAAAAAGTGTGAATCTTAAGTTGACAAGATAGATACCAAAGAATGTATACTATATTATTCCATTTATTTAAAAAAATCTGAAACTGGCAAATTTAAACTAAATATCAAGCCTCAGGATAGTGGTTACTTTTGGGGAAGAGGGAAGTGCTAAGGGTAGAGAAGATACATAAATGGACTCACCTAGTTGTGGTCTATTTCTTGATCAGGATGATTGTTACATAGATTTCCTTTGATGATCTGTTACACTATTGGTTTGTTTTGTGCATTTTTCTGTATGTGATACTTTATAATGCAGGCCGTTTAAAATCCTTATTGTTTATACTAGAACTATTTTAAAATAAATACTCTGGTTACAAAGATTAAGAATAAAACACATTTAGGTTTTATGCTTGTTTGTATACGTAGAAGTCTACAGTAAGGATCTTACCTATGTCATTGTGCCAGTGAGAAAAGACTAAACCACCCAACTGGCAGAACCTTAACTCTTTCAGGCCAACAGAGGATGTTTAGAAAATTACCTTTTTGAAGTGAATTAAATCAGCCAAATAGATTTGTGTAGTGCCTTACATGCCAAATGTTGGTCATAAAGCTGCCCCTACATTTAGGATTAGATAATGAACACTGACTTGTTTGAAAAATTGAATTTCACTTGCCCAAAAAAAAAAAAAAAAAAAAAAAAAAGGAAAGCAGGGCCATTATAAAAACACAATTACGATCACTCTATTAAAAAAAAAATGTGTATGAGGTTTTGAGTGAATCTCCTATCCCTTTTATGAACTCTTCTTGGCAGAGGACATCTACTATTACGTAACTATGTGAATGTTATATTGAAAACAAGTTCCTCAGAAAAATGTAAAATCTGTTGCTTTGATCAGGAACTGGGTGCTATATTAGGATATATGAAACCTGGGTGCTATAGTTGGATATATGAAGCCTGTGTAGATTTATTGTTTTCTTGCTAATTAAATTATCAGCCTGTGTCTAACCCCATGAACATTCTACTGATTCCTTCTGTTATATCTTTAGTACTGACTGGAGTTTGATCAAGGATTGAGCAATTATCTGGTTAGAGTAACTGACCACAGGGATCTACAATGAAGGTAACTATGCATTGGTCTCCTAGCTGAAGTAAACACAAAGTTTATGCATTTAGACTGTAAAAATTAACCAAACAATCAAACAAATATTTGTTCAGAATTTTTATTTCTTTGCCTATTATTTAAAAATAAACTTGGGCTTTAAATTGTTTTTAATTAAAAAAAATCTTTAACTTGTTCTAGGGAGAATTTATTTTTTCTATCACAAAATATACATAAACCAACACTAGTATGATTTATTATTTAATATTATATATTAGGATATAATTTTACCTCAGATATTATGGAAAATGAAATAATGAGGACGTAGAGTTACAGGCCAGGATTCCAGATGTTTAGGTGTGCAATCAAGTATTCAAGAATTCAGTAAATCGGGACGCCTGGGTGGCTCAGTTGGTTGGGCAGCTGCCTTCGGCTCAGGTCATGATCCCAGCGTCCTGGGATCGAGTCCCATATCGGGCTCCTTGCTCGGCAGGGAGCCTGCTTCTCCCTCTGCCTTTGCCTGTGCTCGCTCGCTCTCTCTCCCTCTCTCTCTGACAAATAAATAAATAAAAAATCTTAAAAAAAAAAAAGAATTCAGTAAATGCTAAAAAGACCTTCTCGAAGCCACATATAAAGAATATTTTTCAAGGAATTCTAACAGTTTTTTAGAGTCCTTAACACAACAATTGATCAAGGTGGGGAGGGTTGTCAGTAGCACCCAGAGAAGTCCAAAATATCAGGGAAAAAAACTTGTAGCATTGCTGGTATTACCAAGAGTTTAAGCCACTGCAGTTATCCCCAGATGATGTACCTAAGAGAAACAAAACCAAAAATAAAAATGGATGAAAATTTTCCTGTAGTGATTATTTGAGAAAGTAATCATAAAAGTTCTAGATTGTAAAGAAGCAAAGCAATTTTAGACTTTTAAAAAATACAAAGACAAACACTTTCCTTCCAGAGACATGTTGCTTTACCTTACACCAAAATCTTCTGAATAAGGATATATTTAATTGTGTGCATGCAAACTACAGAACTGAAAGGGAAAAGAACTAGTATCTCAACTTGCAGACATCTTTATTGTTCACAGGGTATTGAAAATTGATTTATTTTTTCAAATACTTTGTTCTTCTGGTCCTTTGGTGTACTGGCATGCACTTAGGCTTCAATAGTAATTAATTATATGAACCTAATTTTGGTTAATACCTTTGCCTGAAATTGAAGGAGACTATATGTCCTTAAGCAATGGATAAATTTCCATCACTTTCTGAATTTGCTTCCACCACCGTCACTTTTTGTTGCTATGTTGCTTGTCTTAATTAATTCATTTGTTCCAAAAGAGAAACAAGATTTGACAATGGAGATGGAGTGATATTTTGAGGAACACTCCAAGAAGTTGACTGACAAAAAAGCAGATACAAGTAGGGGAATTCAAGAAGTTGTATAATCTGGGAAATTGGGATACTTGGGACAACTGATCGAGCGTGGATCACTCTGGCTTTTAAGTAGGTAGATCTCAACCTCTAAGTATCTGTGGTATTATTTTTTGGAGTAAGAGTTGTAGTAGATGTAAAGGTGGTTTATCTCTTCTAAGAAAGATATGAAGCAAAAGGAAATTGGCACTAACGGTTCATTTGTTCTTACACTAAAAGCTTTCTATTTACATACCTGCAATCACATACTAATCCATTTCTATAAATGCATGTTTTATCAGTTTTCATTTGGGTCAGATATTCTGTTAGCAAACAGTACAGGAATTAGTTTCTTTAGTTTTGCTATATTTTGTTTTATTGTGGTAAAAAAACACATTACAAAATGTCTCATCTTAACCATTTTTAAGCATATGTGCTAACTGTATGCACATTGTTATGCAACAGATCTCTAGAACTTTTTCATCTTGCAGAATTGAAGCTCTCTACTCATGGTGCAACTTGCTCTTCCCACCTCCCATCTGGCCCTGGCAACTTTAATTCTGTATTCTGTTTCTAAGAGTCTATGTTAGATACCTCATATATGAAGAATTATGCAGTATTTGTTTTTTTATGACTGGCTTATTTCACTGAGCATAATGTCCTCAAATTTCATCCATCTTTTAAAATATGACAGAAGGGGTGCCTGGGTGGCTCAGTGGATTAAGCCTCTGCTTTCAGCTCAGGTCATGATCTCAGGGTCCTGGGGTCCGGTTCCGCATTAGCTCTCTGCTAAGCAGGGAGCCTGCTTCCTCCTCTCTCTCTCTCTCTGCTTGCCTCTCTGCCTACTTGTGATCTCTGTCTGTCAAATAAAAAAATAAAATCTTTAAAAAATAAAATAAAATATGACAGAATTTTCCTTCTTTTTAAGGCTGAATAATATTCTGTTGCATGCATATTTCATACTCTTTACCATTAATTCATTGATAAATATTTATTTGCTTCCACCTCTTGGCTAGTGTGAATAATGCTGCAGTGAACATAGTGTGCAATGTTTGTTAAAATGAGTTTTCTCTTGCTAATTTTGTACTTTTTAAAGGAAGTCCATCATGTTAGGACATTGTTTTTGACTCAGTAAGACACTTCAGTGAAGTAATGTAGGGGATAGACAAGTAAGAAGATCCAGTTATTTAAATTTTAGTAGAAAAACAGATTATCAGGTAATGGTATAGTCATCACACGAAATGGTGTAGTCAAGGAAGCAAAATTATATAAAAGATGAAAGCATAAATAATGTAAGACAAGGTTTGGGATTTAGGCTTGGATTGGAAGAGAAATATGATCTTCCTCTGAAACTTGGGGCAAAGAAGTGCAGTTGAGTATAAAAGTAAATATTTTTTGGGCGCCTGGGTGGCTCAGTGGGTTAAAGCCTCTGCCTTCGGCTCAGGTCATGATCTTAGGGTCCTGGGATCGAGTCCCGCATCGGGCTCTCTGCTCAGCGGGTAGCCTGCTTCCTCCTCTCTCTCTGCCTACTTGTGATCTCTGCCTGTCAAATAAATAAATAAAATATTAAAAAAAATAAAAATAAAAAAATAAAAGTAAATATTTTTAAGTAAAGAACTTTATGACTAAAGTCCTCCATTTTCTTTGTGAAATAAAAGGCTAAATTATCTGTTTAAAATAAGGGTCACAGACTGTTGAGGAACGTAAGAGAAATGAAGCAAATTTTCACTGAGCAGCATTGGAGAGGGAGGAGTCAAGAGACAGTTAAATATTTTTCAAGCAATTTTATCACCCCTTTGAAGTTAGAGACTGTGTGTGTGTGTGTGTGTGTGTGTGTGTGTGTGTGTGTGTGTTTGCAGTGATAGTGACCTGTATGATTTTTCTCCAAAGTTTCTCAGTGGTCAAGTTGCTGATTGAAGTCTTGACTATTCCAAAATTGATTTTTTTTTCATTTTTATTCCTTTAAAGTGTACCAAGTGCATATTATTAGTCAAGAATTACATTTTGCCAGGGCATGAATAGCAAAAAAAAAAAAAAAAGGTAGTACCTATGTTTATCAGTTAGGATTAAACCAGAGAAGCAGAACCAGTAGGAAAGGTCACAAGGATAATTAAACTCCCTGGGCAGAGGTTGAAGCTTTTGTCATAGGGGAATTTCTTCTCTTTCAGGGAAACTTCAGGCCTATTTTAAAGGCGGTCCACCTGATTCAGCCAAGCCCACCTAGTTTATCTAGGATAATCTCCCTTATTTAAATTCAAGGGATTAGGAATTGCTTCAGAGCTACACCTAGATTAGTGTTTAACTGAATCATTGGGGACTGTAGCCTTGCCAAGTTGACTTACAAAAAAGCCATTATACCACTCATTTATTTCCTAGTTCAGAGTAAGATAGGTAGATAGATAATAGTATTAAAGTATTGCCTGTGGCCATTGAAGACAGACCCTGGACATCAGGAAAGGAGGGGTCTGTCCTGATTAGGAGCTAGCAAGGGGAATCTGGAAAGGAAGTGCAGACAGAGAAAGCTGCTTATACAAAGATCCACACAGCATCTCATTCAAAGAGCAACAAATAATTCAACACATTTTAATTGTGACACATGAGATGGGAAGAGATGAGGGAGTCAGTAAGAGCTGAAGTCATATTATAAAGAACAATATAGACTACAATAAGACCTTTGGGTATTATCTTGAAAGTTATGCAAAGCATTCTGGGTTGTTAACTGGTATAATGCACTTGAATTATCTATCACAATGCTCATTATAGATTATATCCTCCCTGGAACAGGTATTTTCTTTATAAATGATTTTAGAAACAAATTTGACATAATCAAATTAGTAGCACCTTGGAGAAAAGAAAAGAAATGTGGACACAAATGAGGCCATGGAAGTTATTACAATATCTCCAGTTTGAAATGATGGGGGAGTTTAAACACTATGAGCATATAGAACATAAAAGGAATTGTGAATGATTGTGGAAGTGAAAGAAAAAAGAAGATGATAATTATATCCTGATTTCTGGCTAAGTTCACTAGGTAGATAACTGTACCACTCATCAAGATAAGGGTATAGCAGGAGGAAAATTGAAGGGTTGGGGAAAGGTAGATGAGATGATGAGTTTAGCATTGGACATGTGGAATTTGAGCTGCTTTAGATATATCCAAATGTCAGGAATAGTCAGTTGAATATTTGAGGGTGAAGCTCAGAAAGGAGGTCAGATATGAAGACATAGATCAGTAGTTCTTAGATGCTAGTGTGCATAAAAGTGCTAGATCTTGTTAAAATATATCTTTCAGAGTCATATTCCCTAAATCACTGAATATGGAGACCCATGTTCAAGAATTGAAAAGCATTTCATGGACTAGTTTGAGTCATGCTTATGCAAATTTTACAGAAGATATCAACATATAGAATTATAACATTGTTGAAACCGTGGGAATTGGGTGAATTCAGCTAGACAGAGTAGGAAATGATGAATTAAGAATAGAACCTTGAAGAAGAGGATTGAACAGACTGGCTGAAAGCTAATCCCTGAATGGCAACTGAGAATGGTGGGTAAGAGAAAGTTGTGAGGAACATCAGGAGCATGGGAAGGAGAGACTTCCAAGAATGAAAAATTCAAAACCAGTGCCAAACGAGGCAAAACAGTCAAGAGTGTCACCTATCGAGTGTCATTTGATTTACCAACAAGTTCCTCAGAGAGCCAGTTTTCAATTAAGGCAAATTAATGGAGATAGTATTTGAAGAGGGCAATTTATTCATTCATTCAACAATTATTTACTGAATTCCTCTGAGTTGGCCTCTAAGTTCTGGAATTGTAACAGAGAATAAGACAGAAAAGAATCTACATCTTAATGTGGGAGATTAAAAAAAAAATCAATAGATATTTAGTAGCCTAAATTGTGAGAAGTGTTATAGAAAATAATAAGGCAGCAAAAATATAGTGCCAAGAGAAGGAGGGGTACTATTTCATGTAGGGTAGTAGGGGAACATCTCTAGTAAGATGGCATTTGAACAATGAGCCAAAGGAAGTATAAAAACAAGTCAGACAGATACCTGGATAAATAATATTACAGGAAAAAGAAACAGCAAAGACCTTATGTTGTGTGCATGTGTAGAATGTTTCAGTATCACCAAGGAGATAATTATGGGGAAGAAGGAGAGCAGTAAAAAGAAAGAATAGAGTAGATAGTAGATTTCTCAAATATGTAAGGTCTTGCAGGCCTCTGCAAGTTACTTAACTTTTATTCTGAATGAGATAGGATGCCATTGGGGAGTTTTGGAAATAGGAATAAAATTATATGACTTTTGTCTTAATGATATTACTCTGGCTATTGGTTGAGAAAAGACTATAACTAAGAAGAGTAAATAAAAGGAGCCAAGCTGGAAGCTACTGTAATAATTCAATTTAGAAATGGTGGTTGGGCCCAGGATATAGCAGTAGAAGTAGCAAAAAGTGACTAGAATTGTTTTATATACTGGATATAGCACTAAATGCATTCATTGGTGAACTGAAAAAGGTTATGAAAAGAAAAATCTTCAAGAATAATTCCAAATATATAGGCCTAAACAACTGAAATGATTGGATAATTTTTTACTTAAATAACGGGGAAGAAGATGATGGAAGATGCATCTTGGTCAGCAATTATCCAGGATGGGGGTTCTTCTGGTGTTAAGGAAAACATACTATGTTTGAGGTGTTTGTTTATACATGGAAGTAGTAGTGTTGAAAACAAAATTATGTATATGAATCTAGGGTTCAGGGAAGAGATTGAGCTGGAGATATCAGTTTGGGAGCCATCATCCTATAGAGAATGTGAGTCTGGAACAGATCACCTAGAAAGTTAGTGAAAGAGGTAAAGAAAAGAGCCTTAGGCCACTCCAATATTTAGAAGTCATAGTGTTGAAACAGGAAAAAAAAAAGGAGCTGAAAAGACAAGGGTGGAGATGTAAGAAGAAGACCTTGATCTGCTGAGTGATTTCTATTAGCATACAAATGTTTAGTATTTCTTCCGTTAAAAACCTACACTCAGGGCACCTGGGTGGCTCAGTGGGTTAAAGCCTCTGCCTTCAGCTCAGGTCATGATCCCAGGGTCCTGGGATCGAGCCCCGCGTCAGGCTCTCTCCTCAGCAGGGAGCCTGCTTCCCTTCCCCTCTCTCTGCCTGCCTCCACACCTACTTGTAATCTCTGTCTGTCAAATAAATAAACAAAATCTTTAAAAAAAAAAAAAAAAAACTACACTCATTCCTCATTTTCCTCCAACTCTCACCACAATTTTTTACCCATTCCTGTAAGCAATACTTCTTGAAAGAACAATTTTCTCTCAGTATTTCCAGTTTTTCTCTTCCAGTTCTCTATTGAAATCATTCCAGTCAGGCTTTTATTCCTATAAACCAGCAAAGATGTTCTCTTCAAGATCACCAACGGCATCCTTCATTGCTAAATATCAATGGTCAATTTTCAGTTCTCATTTAACTTAGTGCATCAGGCATAATTGCATACTTTTTTGTTGTTGTTGTTTTTTGAAGTGCTGGCTTTCCTTGGACGCCTGTGCACTCATCCTACATAAGTGACTAAATCTTTACTTGGTTTCCAGAACATCACTCTCTCATTTCTCTCCTACTTCTCTGATAGCTCCTTTTCAATCTCATTTACTGATTCCTCTTCACTTTCTTTTCTAAGATTTTATTTATTTATTTATTTGACAGAGATCACAAGTAGGCGGAGAGGCAGGCAGAGGGGGGGGGTGGAGCAGACTCCCTGCTGAGCAGAAGGCCAGATTTGGGGCTCAATCCCAGGATCCTGAGATCATGACCGAGCCAAAGGCAGAGGCCTAACCCACTGACCCACCCAGGCGCCCCTCTCTTTATTTTCTTGATATATATGTCCAATTACACAGAATTTAGGCTTTGGAATCCATTTTAATATCTGCACGCTCCCTTATAGATCCAGTTTCACAGATCTCTCCACTAATGGCTCAAAAATGTCCATCCTGGACATTTTCTTTGGATAATAGAATTATTTACAGAACTGCCTAAGTTCATGATTTTTGTCCCAAGCGGATCCTCCCTCAATCTTCCATATCTCAGTAAGTGACAGCTCCATTCTTCTGGTACTCAATAAAAAACCCATACATCATACTGGACTCTTTTTCTCTCACAGCCTATATCTGATACATTAGCAACTCACAAAATATCTTAAAATCAGGCTGTTCTTCTGTTTAACATCCTCTCATCGTTTCCCTTCCATTCTGAATGGAAATTAAAATCTTTAAATCATCTTACCTAAGCCTATAAGATCTGGCTTCCTACTATTTCTCTGATATTTTCTCCTTACTCTCATTTACTCAACCAACTCCTTTCACCTTCTTGTTCTTTATTAGATATATAAAGCATGCTCTTGAATTAGGACCTTTGTACCTGCTACTTTAGAAAGTTCTTCCTTCAGATTTATACACGAGGTAGCTCCTTTTTTTCAGAACTTTACTCAAATAATATTTAGTGAGATCGTACCTGGCCACCCTATATAAAATTGCCTGCATTATTTTTCTCTTTAGTAAGCTGATACATCATGTATTTTACTTAATACTTCTTGTTTATTACTTTTTAAAATACAAACTAGAAGATAAGTTTCATATCTCCTGGAACTGGAGCAGTACATGATGTGTATAGTCAATAAATAGTTGCTGAAAGGGGTGCCTGGGTGAGTCATTTGGTTGAGCATCCAACCCTTGATTTTGGCTCAGGTCATAATCTCAGGGTGGTGAGGTGGAGCCCCATGTTGGGCTCTGTGCTCAGTGTGGAGTCTGCTGGAGATTCTCTCTCTCTTTCCCTCTGTCCTTCCCCCAACCCTGTGCTCTCTCTCCCCCTAAAATAAATAAATAAATATTTTAAAAAAATAGTTGTTGAAAAATGAATAGTGAACTTGACATATTTGGCATTATCAGCATCTTCCTCTTTTCTAGGTCATTCCTGTCAGCATATAAACATGATTTTAATATTCTCATCTCAAAAAATATCTCTCATCTTAAATCTCTACTTCCCCTAATTATCACCCATTTTCTCTGGTCCTTTAATAGCAAAGCTTAACCTAAAAAATTTCTTTATAGTTGCTATTTTCTCTTCCTAACATCTCGTCTATGCTCTATCTTGCTCAAATAAGTCTACCAATTACACCTGTCCTCTTGCTTCTGATGACTTTTTTGTTGCCAAAAGAACATTCACATATTTGTTCCCTTTATATTCACCTCTAAAGAGTTCCCTTCTTACCATGCAGTTGCACCTCAAAAGTACTTCCTCAGATAAATTTTCCTAATTAAAATATTAGCCCCTCATTCTATTACCCTTTTTTTTTTTTTTAAGATTTTGTTTATTTTTTTGACAGATCACAAGCAGGCAGAGAGGCAGGCAGAGAGAGAAGGGGAAGCAGGCTTCCTGCTGAACAGAGAGCCTGATGCGGGGCTCGATCCCAGGACCCTGAGATCATGACCCGAGCCCAAGGCAGAGGCTCAACCCCCTAAGCCACCCAGGCGCCCCACCCAGGTTTTTTTTTTTTTTTTTCCTATTACTCTATTTTATTTTATTTTTTTCTTTATGGTACTTATATTGTTGGCTTCTGATTTGTTGCTGTTGTTGTTGTTCTTGCCTCTCTAGAATGAAAGTTATCCTTATCGGTATCATTTTACTAGAGCCTAAATATGGCACATGGTAGATACTCAATAAATTAGGTAAATTTTCTACTTCAACTCTAAGATAATATTTAATTGAGGAGTGGAATAAGAACTCACTTTTTGGAACATGGGTTTGATTGGCAACCTCCAAGGTGACTCCCAATGATCCCCACCTCCTGGTGTTTGTGCTCTGTGCAGTTCCCTTTGCTTGAGGGTGGCGGATTTATTGACTTGTTTCTAAGAATAGGATAAGGTAAAAGTGAAGAACTGACACTTCTGAGATTAGGTTACAAACAGACTATAACTTCTGTTTTGTATGTCTTCTATTGGACATTCACTCACTTGCTCTGAGGGAATCCAGCTGCCACATGTGAGAAGCCAGTATGGTCTAGAACTGATATTTTCAGCAAAGAGTCACTTAGGGTCTGAGGCCTGACAACAGCCATGTGAATGAGTTTGGAAGGGATCTTGCCCCCATTGAGCTTTGAGATGACTGTAGCCATGGAGTATAACTTCTTGAGATATGCCATCCAGAACCACTGAGCTAAGTAGTACACAAATTTCTGACCCTGAAGAACTGTGAGATAATAAATAGGTATTGTTTTAAATAATGAAGTTTTGAGAAATTTATAATACAACTGTAGTTAACAAAAACAATGGGAAACACCTTAAATATGGTGGCTTTGGGTAGAGTATTTAGTAGGAGATTTACTCTAATGAGAAACCAGAATAAGGGAAGGAAATTGAGAGCCCACAGTTCAGATAAGGTCACAGGATAAAAAATTGTTAAGGAAACACTGTGTCTATTTTATTTACTTCTAAATGTTTATACCATTTTTTAGATGCCACAGTATTTTTTTTTTTAATAGCTTTCAAGTTGTTCTTCTGAAGCCACTTATCTGTAAGTGAGATAGAAGGACAAGGACACTGGGAATGGAGCATCAATCTGAAGAAACCACAAGCACTGATGAGATTAGCCAATAAATGGTATCATACTTACTTTTAATATTTTTATTGAAGTATAATTGACATACAATATCCTGTTAGTTCCAGGTGTACGTCATAATAATCTGATATTTTTTATACATTACAAACTGATCCCTATGACAAGCCTAGTAACCATCTGTCATATACAAGATTAATTAGTAAAGCACTTTAACAAAAACTAAGGAAAAAACATATCTTGTATAATGCAGTTTGTCTATAATGCAGAGTTCTGATTGTGATCTGTAATTCTGATTCAAAAAAATATATTATCATGGGATCTAAGCTAATTATAATTTTTGATTTCTGGTCAGAAGAGTTGAAACGTTTCAACTGGTCTTCCAATGTTTATATAAACTTCATATTTATGTAGGAAAGTAAGCAGTTTGATTATATTTTGCCAAGATCACTGTTTGAAAAGTTAGCTTTCTGAAAGTATTGATAGTGTGTATATTTCAAGAGTGCTAAATTACAAGAATGAAAATTACATTACTTGTCAGTTCATTATGCTAGGAAAATTTGAAGGGTGTATTAGATTTTTACAAAGCATATTGAATGCTATATATATGTGTATATATATATATATATACATATATATATATATTCAGCATATTTTTAAGATACTTCAAATATATTAAGAGGAAAAAAATCATTCTAATTTTCTGTCTCCAAAATGCAATTTTATTCTTAGGCTGGTTCAGCAGAGTAGAAATAATTTTGACATTTGTAGTTTCTAGATGTAGCTTAATATAAGAATAAAAGTCCTTGTGGAAAATTTGTGTCTGTGAATTTGAAAGTTTATGTTGAATAGTTTGAAAGTATGAGAACTACTTTTACAACTGAAAAAAAAAAAAAGGCAGACATTTGGAACTGAACTGAAAGACTGAATCAACAGAATAGGAAACCTCTGTTCATATGACTAATAAATACCAGTCTGTGATATTACTCTTAAAACAGAAATCACATCACGCAATCTAAGAAACTTCCATGTCTAGGGTCGATGGCATTGAAGACAGTGGTGGCAGTGGTCATTGCAAGGCTGACAGAATTTTGACATATGTTCTTTTTCAGCAACTTTTCAAGGGGCAACTCCTATAAATGTCAAATATAATTAAATGGTTCATATTTAAAGTAGAAGCTTAGTCAATAGTGGTAGTTATTCAGGTATCTTGATTTTTAAAAATTACATAAACTTTTATTGTGAAATGTGTAAGTTGGTTTCATGGTTATGTCAGATATTAACATTCATAGTAGAGTAGATCTATTCAGTTGAGGATTGCATTATAATTGATGTTATGTAACAAACATTTGACTCAATCATTCTTTAGGACTAAGGGCCAGAAAAGTTATGCCCTTTATAAATTTAAATTTATAAATTTAAGACACTCAATTACTAGTGTGAAAATCTTAGGATAAGCATAGTAGGACAAATGTGAATATCAATTTTGTTAACTGATGTTTAGAACATACTAAGGTTTAAAAAAATAAAAATAATACATAAGAAGAAATAATGTTCATTTATTTCTCTTACAGACTTTAATGTACTTACAACTTATTCTGACGATAGTGATGAAAATTTTACATATTTTCAGTATTAAGATATATCTAGAAGTTAACAATACAATCCATTATGAAATGTAGTAAGTGCATGGAGTGGTTATAGGATGAAAATGTAACAATGTAGCATACATATTATGTTTCACAATTGATGCTTTGTTTATAATTGTATTTGCTTTTAAAGTACTTCTGACTTTTCTTTCTTCATAATTTTTGTTGTTGTTGATGCTGGGGTACAATTTTCTGTAAATCTGAGTTAAATTCACCATTTGGGAAAGAATGTTGCTTAGAAAGATTAAAGCAGCCCTTTGAGCCATTGAGAGATACTCTAATGTTATTAAGACAAAATATTTTAAGAGATGAAAGGTTTATATAAAGTAAAATTGTGTCTATAGTTAGGATAGAGAAGAACTGTGCTTCCAGGGATTGCTGCATAAACTTTAGTTGAAAAGGAATTCCCCTGTGGTTTAGCATTATTAAATTGTATGAGTTATGGAGCTTCCGCATTTTGTTTGGAGTCATCCATCACTGCTCTTGTCACATATGGAGTTTGATGATACTGTGAACCAAGTGGCGTAGTGTGTTCCTTGGGCCTGCTTTGTATACTATGGGACTCATTGAGGATCAGATTATACTTACAGATATTCCTAAATATAAAAATAACTATTTTAAAAGCATTGCTTTTAAAGACATAGGGTTTATGTGTGAGTTGTTTTTTTTTTGTTTGTTTGTTTTTTGTATCATCTTTCTTAATTATGTGAAATACTGTCCTATTTGAACTGCCACTAATTTCAAGGGTGTGTCCATTTACTCTGAAGATTTACTTTAATAATATCTTATAACCCTCGCTGACTGAACCTGGAATATTTAATGGAAAACATTTAATCTAGAATTTTATGACGTTGGACTGAACCACTAATTACTGAATATATTTAGTACAATATGCACTATAGAATACAATTTAGGAAAAGCAAGATAAATATAGATAATACATCAGAATTCTATCAGAATTTGCTACCTATCTACAATTTTGCCTCACAGAGTGGTAAAGACCTCCCTCTGGCTTCTACAGTGCTCTTTTTCTTTCCTATTAAACCATCACAGGGGCACCTGGGTGGCTCAGTGGGTTAAAGCCTCTGCCTTCAGCTCAGGTCATGATCCCAGGGTCCTGGGATCAAGCCCTGCATTGGGCTCTCTGCTCAGCAGGGAGCCTGCTTCCCTTGTCTCTCTCTGCCTCCCTCTCTGCCTACTTGTGATCTCTGTCTGTCAAATAAATAAATAAAATCTTTAAAAAATCACAAATGACATTTCATTATATAATGATTTCTGTGTTCATATTAATTAAACAAGTATTATTTTTCAAAATCCCATGGACAATCAATAATGGATATAGAGTTTCAGTTTTTAGGGGCCCCTTATATAAATCTCATCCTTAACTGCATCCTCACAAACACATTCAGTACAGAGTTCCCCCAGGTGGTTGAGTTTACCAGAAGTTTCAACTATTAGAGATTACTTTAGTTGTGTTTTGATAGAATGTTTCCAGAAAATTGCCATATTTATAGATCATTTTACCAGGTGTAGGGATACTTGTATAAGGTGATCATCTCTATTTTAGTCTGAAAATTGTGCTTATCTGGCTGGCATTTTCTGATGCTGCTGTATCAATGCTTGATGCACAGTCTCAAAATAGTTTTTATCCCTCAGGTTCGAGATGTCTTGCTGTTGTCCTCTGATCTGGTGACCGCAGCAACACAGTATTTCTTTGCATAAGAATATGCTTGGGGGGGGCGCCTGGGTGGCTCAGTGGGTTAAAGCCGCTGCCTGCGGCTCAGGTCAAGATCCCGGGGTCCTGGGATGGATCCCCCATCCCGCTCTCCGCTGGGGGGGGGCTGCTTTCCCCCTCTCTCTGCCTGCCTCTCTGCCTACTTGTGATCTCTGCCTCTGCCTGCCACTCTGCCTACTTGTGATCTCTGCCTGTCAATTAAATAAATAAAATCTTCAGAAAAAAAAAAAAAGAATATACTTGTATAATAGGTTTTGTTGAAAAAAAATTTTTTTTTAAATTTGTAGTTACTGGATTTTTTTTTAATTTAAGCTTTTTTTAAATTTAAACATATAATGTAACCCCACCACCCTCTCCCAACCCCT
>RCUC01159575.1:0-58924 GCA_003697995.1 Taxidea taxus jeffersonii
CCCCCCCGTGCTGGGAGTGGGATTGTTGAGCAGTCTAGCCTCAGATTAATTACTAGTGCTCTCATCTCCTGTCTTGGGCTCCAGATACAATACAATAATGGAGGAGACACCTTGCCCCTTCTATATCCAGCTGGGCCCAGAGCCAGGTATGCTCTGCCGGCATTCATTTCCCAAGGTGGTTGGAGCCTGGCTCATTCCTGGTCAAAACTCCCCAAAGGCATCAGCAGTTTACAGAAAAGTTGGCAAGCTCTGCAAACTCCATCAAGAAAGGCACCAGAGACCAAAGAAGTTTTCCACCTTCAAACAAAAGCAAGTGGAACCTGGGATGGATTTGAGTTTGCTCTATGTAGAAGGAAGGTGACCAAGTTGGCTCAAGAAAGGGGTTGGGAGAGGGTGGTGGGGTTACATTATATGTTTAAATAAAGCTTAAAGAAAAAAAAAAAGAAAGAAAGAGATTTCCCAAAGCCCAGAGAATGGATGGGGCCCCTGGTGTGGGGGGCACACTGAAGTGGTTTGGATGCTTTGGTCTGCATAGGTGAGTGTTGAATTGCACTAAATTGTACAAGATACGGATAATGGAAATAGCTATTCTTATTGAACCCCAGAACAATAGAATCAGGAATTACCTCAGGAAGTTTCAAAAGAACTCTTCTCTTTCACTTTCAACAACAGTTTTCGAATTTTGGGGCAGAGGCAATTCAATGCAGTGTTTTTATAAACAAACAAACAACAACAACAAAAACCCTTCCTTTTTCTCCCAGGTGTATGGTTGGGGGCACATGACTAGTGAGATGTGGATGCAAATGACATGGCTTGATCCCCAAACTTGCTGTGAGGGCTCTGTGTTCTCTCTCCTATCACTGCAGACAATCTTGTGGTGCTGCTTCAGTAGGGTAGAGATGCAAGGTGAAAGGACTCTGGGTCTTTAAATGACTTTGTCGAACAGAGCTATCGCTCCCTTTCCAAAACACTCCACTGACCCACTGATACTCCACTGACTGGGTGACAGACCAGACTGTTTCCTAGTGCGTGAAGCCTAGGACAGCCATAATAAGATATGACAAACTGGGTTTGCTTAAAACAACAGAAATATATTGTCTCACATTTCTGGAAACTGATCTGGGTGAAGGCTCTAGGGGAGGACGCTTCTTTGCCCCTTTCTGGCCTCCACTGGTTGTGGCAATCCTTGGCATTCCCGGGTTTGTAGCTGGCCACTGTAACCTCTGTCTGTCCATCACATGATGCTCTCCTTATGTGTCTTTCTAGGAGTTCAAATTTTCATCTGCTCCCAGATACCAGTCATGGATTAGAACCCACCTTAGTCCAGTATGATTTCATCTTAACTTGATTTGTATCTGCAAGGAACTATTTCCAAATAAGGCCATAGTCATAGGTAGAGGAGTTAAGACTTGAACATATCTTTGTTGGGGATTCAATTCAACCCACTATAGCATCTAAAATTTGGAGTTTGTTTTTTATAGCAGCTGGTATTAGTTTCTCTGACTAATACAAGTCTGGTATTGGTCCCAGATGAGAAGAACTTTCTCCAGGAAGTCCTTTCTAGCCTCCTACCCTAAATGTAGACTATGTGTTACTTTCACAGGGGACTCTCCACATTGCCCTAAATTTCCCTTATTATTGCAATTATGGTGCTGACAATGATGTCGTATTTACTTAGATAAGCAAGTTTTTTTCTCCTCTGTGACACTGTTCATGTCCCAGAGGCAGGACTTTCTTGTTCTTCATTGTATCTCCTGTGCATAACATATTCCTTAAAAATTGTTTTCAGGTAAACAAATGAATGATGAGGGGAGGGCTGGATGCTCTGGCACAAGCAGCATTAGGCTGACTTTCTGCCTTTCAGATTTTTGCAGTCCTTGATGACTTCCTTGTTGCCAGATTCACAGGCTTATTCTCACTTCCCTTGTCTTTCTTGTTTTATGTACCACAGCTGATGCTCTTGAACACCCCCACATATTAATGATGCTTTAAGAATCCGGTTCCCTTGGGTTCTGGCTCTCAGCTTACCATCAGTTCCTTCTTTTACCTATCTATCATCTATATGTCTATTTATTTATTTACATATAATATGTTATTTGTTTCAGGGGTACAGGTCTGTGATTCATCAATCTTGCATATTCACAGCACTCACTATAGCACATACCCTTTCCAAAGTCCATTACCCAGCCACTCCATCCCTCCCTTCCAGCAACCCTCAGTTTGTTTGCTGAGTTTAAGAGTCTCTTATGGTTTGTCTCCCTCTCTGGCTCCATCTTGTTTCACTTTTTCCTCTCTTCCCCTATAATCCTCTGTTATGTTTCTCAAATTCCTTATATCAATGAGATCATGTGATAATTGTCTTTCTCTGACTGACTTATTTCACACAGCAAATGCCCTCTACTTCCATCCACATCACTGCAAATGGCAAGATTCTGGGGTTTTCTGATGGCTGCATAGTATTCCATTGTGGAAAAAAACATATATCTATATATTGTGAGATATATATATATATATATATGTGTGTGTGATATATACATATCTTGTTTATAGCTATATCTATAGATATAGATATAGATATATATCTTGTTTATCCATTCATCTGTTGATGGACATCTAGGTTCTTTCCATAGTTTGGCTATTGTGGACATTGCTGCTATAAACATTAAGGTTCACATGCCACTTCAATCACTACATTTGTATCTTTAGGGTAAATACCCAATAGTATGATTGCTGGTCATAGGGTAGCTCTATTTTCAACTTTTTGAGGAAACTCCTCACTGTTTTTCAGAGTCCTTCCACTAGCTTGCATTCTCACCAACAGTGTGTGAGGGTTCCCCTTTCTCCACATCCTTGCCAACATCTGTCATTTCCTGACTTGTTAATTTTAGTCATTCTGACTGGTGTAAAATAGTATATCACTGTAGTTTTGATTTGCATTTCCCTGATTCTGAGTAATGTGGAGCACTCTTTCATGTGTCTGTTGGCCATTTGGATGTCTTCTTTACAGAAATGTCTGTTCATGTCTTCTGCCCATTTCTTGATTGGATTATTTTTTCTTTGGGTGTTGAGTTTGATAACTTCTTTATAGATTTTTGGATACTAGCCCTTTATTAGTTCCTTCTTAAAAATTTCTTGTTTCTCATTTCTATTTGGACCCCTTGTTTATTACTCCAAACTCCACACCTCTAACAGAAAGTGTTTCTTTCACTCACTCCCTGGTAGACATGGTGCCTGAATTGAGTTGAATTCCTTCTTAATCCATCTCCCAGTCCAGAACCTGCTTCAGAGTGGCCACTCGTAGCAACTGAATCTCCCCACATGGGCTTGAGACCTGCCTCCCCATCTTTTCCAAGAGTTATCACATCTCAGAATGTTAGCTAGGAGGTGTTCCCTATAGAACATCAGGAGCCCTCAGGGATGGCAAGACTCTAAAAGTAACCTTGTCCACTAAGCCCTGCTTATTCAACAAAACAAAACAAACTTAAATAAGTAGGCTTTATTTTTTAAAGCAGTTTTAGGTTAACAGCAAAATTAAACTGAAAGTACGGAGAGTTCCCATATACCTTCTGCCTTCACACATGTACAGCCTCCCCCACTGTTGTGGATTGAATGGTTGTGTCTCCCTAGAATTCTTCTGCTGAAACCCTATTTTCTGATTTGATAGTAATAGGAAGTGGTGCCTTTGGAAGTACTTAAGATTTCATGAGGTCATGAAGGTGGACCCTCACAAATGAGAGTGCATTTATAAGCAGTCACTAGGAAGCACATGCTTCCTCTCTCTCCTTTCTTCCAGGTGAGGATATAACAAAAAATCAGAGAACTTTCATCAGAAATAAACCATACTGGCACCTTGATCTTGGACTTCTGGCCTCTAGAACATAAGAAATAAATTTCTATTGTTTATAAGCCACTAGTCTATGGCATTTTTTGTTATGGCAATCAAAATGGACAAAGACACCCACTATCAATCTGCCACTAAGGGTGGTCCATTTGTTAGGATGAATTTACACTGATGCACCATCATCACCCAAAATCCATAGTTTACATTACCTTCTACAGGTTATGACAAATGTATAGTTACATTTATCCACCATTATAGTATCATATAGAAGAGTTTCCCTGCCCTAAAAATCCTCTGCACTCTGCCTATTTCTCCCTCCCATCCCCTAACCTCTGGCAACTACTGAAATTCTTACCTCCTCCATAGTGTTGTCTTCCAGAATGCATATGGTTGGAGTTATATATTATGTACCCTTTTCGGATTGGCTTCTTTCACTTAATAATGTAAATTTAGTCTCTCCCATGTCTTTTCAGGGCTCAGTGGTTTGTTTTTTTTCTAGTGCTGAATACTATTCCCTTGTCTGGATGTAACACAGTTTGTTTATCTATTCACCTACCAAAGACATCTTGATTACTTAAAGTTTGACAATTATGAATAAAGTTTTCTTTTTTAAAATTTTATCTTTTTAGAGAGGAAGAGAGAGAGAGAGGGAGAGAGAGAAAGGGAGAGAGAATCTTAAGCAGGCTCTATGCCCAGTGCATGAGGGCTCAGTCAGAACCCTGAGATCGTAATTGAGCTGAAATCAAGAGCCAGACACCTAGCTGACTGACTAACACAGTGGTGTGACAATTTTGTCCAATACTCAGTGCTCATCATGATAAGTGCAGTCACCATCTATCACCATACAATGGTGATACTGTTATAATATTATTGAGTATATTCCCTATGATATACTTTTCATTTCTGTGACTTATTTATTTTATAATTGAAGTTAGTACCTCTTAATCCCCTTTCATGTACTTTACCTATTTCACACTCCTCCTCTCTTCTAGGAAATGTCCATTTGTTCTCTGTATTTAGGAGTCTGTCTTTTGTTTGTTTTGTTTTGTTTAGATTTCACATCTAAATGAACACATATGTGAAAAGTAACATGGAGTTTCCTCAAAAAATTAAAAATAGAAATACTATATGTAATTCCATTATGGGGTATTTACCCAAATTCCATTATGGGGTATTTACCCAAAGAAAATGGGAACACTAATTTGAAAAGATACACACACCCCTATGTTTATGGCTGCATAATTTATAATAGCCAAGATATGGAGATAAACCCATTTCCATCAAGAGATGTATGAATAAAAAAGATGTAAAATGGAAATTACCCAGCCATAGGAAAGAAGGAAACCTGACCATGTGCAACAACACAGATGGATCTAGAAGGCATTATGCTAAGTGAAATAAGTCAGACAAAGATGAATACTACATGATTTCATCAAATGTCTTTAATAGATAAAGAGTTATTAAGATTTTCCATTTTTTCTTGTGTGAGTTTGGCATATTGTGTAGTTAAAGGAACTGGTCTTAGGTTATAAATGTGATAATGTTATAAAATGTTATAAAAAACTATAAATAGTTTTTTGTTTGTTTTGTTTTGCTTTGTTTTGTTTTTTGAGAGAGGCACAGACTGAGGAAGCTTGGGAAAGCAGAGAGAGAGAAAGAATCTTAACCAGGTTTCATAGCCAGTGCAGAGCATGACATGGGGCTTGATCTCAAAACCCTGAGATCATGATCTGGGCTGACATTAAGAGTTGGACACTTAACCAACTGAGCCACCTAGGAACCCCTATTTTTTTTGAAATACAGCTTTCAATGCTATAAATTCCCCTTCCTACACTCAATGTTGTAAATTCTCCTTCCAGCACTTCCCCTTCCCCTTTTTTTGCAATATAGCACTCAATGCTGTCAATTCCCCTTCTAGCATTCAATGCCAAAAAAAAATGTTTTTGCTACATCCCACAGATACTGATAAGTTGCATCTAATTTTCATTTAAGTCAAAATATTTCTAAACTTCTCTTGAGATGTCTTCTTTGACCCATGTGTTATTTACAAGTGTGTTGTTTAACCTCCATATATTTTGGAATTTTCCAGTTATCTGTCTGTTATTGATTTCTAGTTTAAGGCCTTGCACATGTTATTTGGGATAAGGTAGTAGGGGATAAAGGTAGTTGGTAAGAAATTAAGCCTCTTGACCTTGAGCACAGCTTCTTTGAATGATACCAGGAAATAACTTCTGAATATGATAATTCTACTAGGTATCTATTGTTGCATAACCAACTACTCCAAAGCTAGGTTGATTAAAACAAAAAAAAATATTTATTATACCTATGGGCCAGGTATGCAGGTATGGCTCAGCTGGGTGCCTCTGACTCAGAGTCTGTCATGAAGTTGCAGTTAAATTATGGGCCAGGGCTGTGTCTCATCTGGAAGTGCAATGAATTGGGTGTGGGATGTTGGCAGGCTTGACACCTTGCTACATGAGTGTCCCCACAGGGCTACCTCAATATATGTTGCTGGCTGGCTCAGGTGAATCATCCAAGAGAGAGGGTGTGAGAGCACCCAAGAAGAGAGTCATAGTCTTTTACATCTTACTTATGAAAGTGATACCCCAACACTCTTGCTGTATTCTATTCATTAGAAGTAGGTCACAAACTCTAGTTATACTCATTAGGAGGTTATTGCCAGGGATGAGAATGTCAATGAGAGCCGTTTTAGAGGTTGCTAGCCACAAAGACAATGTGTCTACTTGCACAGACACGCTCAGTCTATATTTTTAAGTATTTGCCCTGATTTGGCTCCTCCTCTTCCTCTTTTGCCTTCCTTCCATTCCCTCTAGTGTTTGTACAGTGCAATCCAAAAACCATCTGTTCGGGCCAAGTCCAATAAAAGGTTGTTGAGCTACATGTTATTTACATGGTCAAAAATCCTCCCCTCATTATACATACATAGTACAAAGGGGAAAACAAGTAATTTTATAGTGGAGAAGTCTGGCAGACAGCACCTCAATTAGTTGAATAAAGTTAGCATTGCCAGGGACAGACAAGTTAAAATCACATTCCACTTGATAGGAGGCAATGAGAACATAGCATCATTTATGTGATGTTCCTGCCAAAGATGGGTGCCCTGCATGTAATTACGAGAGAGCAATAGACTCATATACAAATTGGTAAATATTCTATAGTCTGTGTTCTTCAAAATGTCAGAGTCATAAAAGTCAAGGAGAGACCAAGGAACTTCTCCAGATTGCAGGCGACTAAAACAACATAATGACTAAATGCAACATGTGATTCTGAACTGGATCTTGTTTCTATAAAAACCATTATGGGGACAATTGGTGAGGCCTGAATGGAGGTTAATGACTAGATGGGGCAAAGTACAATGTTAATTTCTTGACTTTGATGGTTCTACTGTGGCTAATTAGGAGACCATCTTTGTTTATAGGAGAGCCGCATTACCATATTCAGGAGTGATGGGGCATCACATCAGCAACTTACTCTTAAATGGTTTCAGGGAGAAAAAAGAGCCCTCTGTACAGTACTTGTAACTTTTCTGTAAGTTTGGAGTTTCTTTAAAATGTAATGTTTGAATGCCCCAATTAAGATGGAAAATTATATGATTATGGATATGGATTATGGATATGGATATAGGAGTTCTTCTAAAAACTCCTTCCCAGGATCTATTATTCCCATAAACACTTAACTCATCCTTTTGGTCATGTATTTTCTGCTGGAGAAAAACCTTCTCCAAAACAACACAGAGGACACAGCCCTAGGACTAAGCTTGGAAATGCCAAATCTAATTAAACTATCCTAAGCACAGGAATTAGGGGAGCAAAAATAAATCCCACATTTGAAAACTGAATGTATATCAAGGAGAAGGTGGAAAAGATTGCATTGCCTACCAAATCCTTAAGACTTTGGTTCAGTTTAAAAGTAGAATTCCATGGGGCACCTGGGTGGCTCAGTGGGTTAAGTCTCTGCCTTCAGCTCAGGTCATGATCTCAGGGTCCTGGGATCGAGCCCTGCTTCAGGATCTCTGCTCAGCAGGGAGCCTGCTCCCCCCTCTCTCTGCCCGCCTCTCTGCCTACTTGTGATCTCTCTCTCTCTGTCAAATAAATAAATAAAATCTTAAAAAAAAATAGTAGAAATCCTGGGGCACCTGGCTGGATGAATTTGTAGAGGGTGTGACTCTTGATCTCAGGGTCCTGAGTTTGAGTCCCATGTGGGGCATAGAGATTACTTAAAAACAAACAAATAAAAATAAATAAATAAAGCAAAATCCTGATCTTTTGTGAGACTTTACAAATTAAATTGCCCTCATGTACTTCCATATTTAGACTATGAAATGGAAACAAAAAAGCTTTTGTACATACTACCAAACAACCTGCCAACTGTCATCACTAAGACCTTTAATTGATATAGGCTCTCAAAAGATTATAGGGACAAAAATAGGTGTCATAGTCAGTGAAGATTCAAGGGGAAAACAAGGAGAGCTAAAGAATCATGGACCTTGAAATAAGGATTCTCTACAACAACAGAAATACTGAAATCCCGGTAAATGGAAATGAACGGAAGAATGTAAGGAATATTAAGAAATGAATCAAAATTTGCATTTCTGTGAAACTACTATAAAAACTACCCAATACTTCTATAAATGTGACTAGTTTGGGAAAATACTTATAAAAATATAAAAATTTGGGGGGTATGAAGTTCATGGCCACTGGATTCTCTTGTGTTTAAGGCCACAAGGTACTTGAGGACTTCAGAGAGGATGGTAGGGTGTCGTGCTTACACCCCTCTATGCAGCCAGGATTTCTGGCTCTCTGCCTCTCTTACTGCATCTGGCACTCTCCCTTCCTACTGACTTCCACATATCCAAATTGACCATTTTTAGTCTTCACAAGTAAGAAGCATGAAGGTCAAATGCAACATTCCCCCATTTGATAGAATCAAACACATACCCTCCTCAGATCTAAAGTATTTAACATACTCTACAGCCTAGGCTCTGTTGATTCTGGAAACTACACCAAACAGAGTGTTAAGACATGAGATATTTCTTCTCTGTCTAGGGTCTCTCTTTGTTCTTTTCATTTTTTCCCCTGAAGCTGTTGAACTTATTTCTAAGCTCTGTAACTTTGTCTGGGATGATTCATGTCCTAAGTAATTTTTCTTTTTTCATACATTGCTTAAGTTATATTTTCAAGGAATTTGTCTATATCCACTGAGTTGTGAAATCTATCAGCACAGCATTAACCATCATATTGCCTGATGATTCTTTTGATGTCTACAGGATTTATATGTCTGCAGTTTCCTCTTTCATTCCTGATGTCAGGAATTAGAGTTGTCTCCTTCTTATCTTGATCGGTTGACCAGCCATGGGCTCGCCTATAACATTTTAAGTTCATGTTTAAGTAACTCAGACCATCTCTGTCCTTTTGCTTCTCTTGAAATGCAAGTTAGTTAAGAGCTGGTGAATTCACAGGACCAGTTGAAGTCAGAGTTAGAGGGGAGTTGTGGGTGCAAGCAAGGTCAGAGGCAGGATCTATGGAAGGTGGGGAGTCTGATAAGGAGGGAGTTCGAATGACTCAGAAGCTGGGTGGGTGCAGAACGGCAGTGCAAAACAGCCACAGCTATCCACCCTTCCGTAGTTATTACAAGGATACTTCCTGGTAATGTATTGTCAAGGACCATTTCCCAGCAAACTCTGCCGAGACCTAAGGAACTGACCACTTGCGCTCTCCAGCTGTGCATTAAACTCACAGGAGTGTCCGGAACTTGGGAGTATATATAGAGAATGTATGTTTCTCTCAACATGGGAAGGAAGAGACATACAAGACTTCAGAGAGAGTGAAAAAGCTGCATTTACCCACCTCTATTTATGTAAACCAAAGTTCCCTCTGACATGTTTGCGTGATGGGTGATCCTTCGTTTCCAATTCCCCACAGCAAATAGTATTTATTATTTAATAGGAAAAAGACATATTTTATTACTGTATATGCTAACAGAATTAGATAGAAAGTGGTAAACAGTAAAGTGCCAATAAAATGAGGTGTTGATAATACAAATAAATTAAATAATAAAAAAATAAGGCCAAGCTGAAAACCAATGAAAAGCAAAATATGAAATCCTAACCTTCTTTTTATAAAATACTAAGCACCTCCCTTTGGTCTGAGATTAGACCCAGAATAGAACTTGGTCTGTACTCTTTTGAGTATCAACAAGGAGTTTTAAGACATGGCTCTGTTTTTTCAATGACCACATCCTTACCTGGATTATGCCATTGACAGCACATCAGTACAATGTGGAGTTATTAGCAGATCTTTAGTGGAGATACATGGTGGAACATGACACGTTTGTTTAAAAATGAGGACCCTAAACAATTTTTTAAAAAATGAGAATCCTGAATAGATAAAAGAACACGTGGAACATTTACCCAAAATGATTCACAAAAGACTCAAACTTTTTCAGCTTAGCAATATGGGCACAGAAGAGGACCATCTTCTCCATTCCCCCTGGTATTTTTGATTTGGCTACTTGGGTTTCAAGAATCCTTGTTCCTGGTTTTAAAATGGGAGTCTAGTTTGTCTCACTTTTGTAAGACAAGATCTTCAAGTGATGGGCCATCTTGTATTGAAATAATCTTACACTTCCAAATTTAACACCGTCACTTGGAAAATTTCATTGAGGCAGTGGCTTTCCTTCTTTTCAGGGCTCTGGACTCTTGTGAACTAATGATGGCAGGGACCCTTGATTCATAAGAAGGCACAACCAAGCATACAAATTGTGACTTCAGGTTGCTTGCCAATCCACTGAACCTGGGTGTAGATCCTCTGAACAGATACTCTGAAGTATCTGTTCTAAGGGACAGGCTTCTGGGCAGTGTTCCCAAAATGGGAATTTTGAAGAAGATTTGAGGGATGCTCCAAGGCATTCCATCATTAACTGCTCTGTGCTCACCTGTGTTCAGGGGTAAAGTTATTTGTTTTACTACATTTTACTCTAGATCTTCTCAGAGCCTTCTATAGGTTAATATTCATGCAGAATCTTGTCTCTCACCCACGCCCCCACCACCACATCTTTCCTCCACTCAGGGAAGTGTGGTCTATGGCCACACCTCCTATGAGGACCCACAGCTTCCTGGCTCATAGCAGAAGCCATGTAAATGTCTTCATCTGGAAAAAGCATAGAGCAGAGATGCCCAGGGGAATAGGGAGGTATAAAGATGGTGAACTAATAATATCCTGCTGCATCCTGTTCAAGGACAAGGGAAGCCAGGGTGGAGACTATGTTAAGCCAAGGTGAATATGTAACAATCCTAGGACTGTCCCTTGGAGGAAGATTTAACTCCTGGGACCCCTGCCAGCCTTGGGGAGCACACTACAGGGAGGGGAGGCAATGTCTGCTTGCTTCTGGCCCTGCAGGTGATCAGATGTGCTGGGAGGGATGGGCAGGCTGGGGAGGCAGTGTGGTTACATGATTTCACATATCCAGTCACATCATTTCATATACCCGCTGAACAAGTCACAGCTTGATGGGGCAAAAATAGATTTTGTTTTAAAATCAAATTTAATTTATTTTTTTTAATTGTTGCTTTAACTCTTTTGGACCTTTCCTAAAGCCAGATTAAGAACAAACCAGCAAACTTTTTTTTTTAATTAAAGAAAAATTTCCCAACAAACAGTGAACTGAAAGCAATAGTGCTATGAATCCTTGTAGCCATTGTTAATATGGCCCCGAACTGCGCCCTCTATACCAGCCATGCCCCTGCTTGCAGACTCCACTGAGTCATGAAGCAAAGACCAAAATATCATATCATTTCAGACTTCAAGACAAATTTAAACAGGGACGCCTGGGTGGCTCAGTTGATTAAGCGGCTGCCTTCGGCTCAGGTCATGATCCCAGCGTCCTGGGATCGAGTCCCACATCAGGCTCCTTGCTTGGCAGGGAGCCTGCTTCTCCCTCTGCCTCTGCCTGCTACTCTGTCTGCCTGTGCTCACTCTCTCTCTCTCTAACAAATAAATAAATAAAATCTTTTTTTAAAAAAAAGATGAATTTAAACAGATGAAGGCATAAACAACACATCCTGAGATGCCATTTACATATATAAAACATAATAATTACTTAACATTACATAGTATCAAGTCAGTGTTGTCATTTCATGATTGTTTCATGAATGTCTTTTTATAACAATTTTGTTCAAAACAGTATCCAAACAAATTCTGCATATTACATTCAACTAATATATCACCTCCTTTTTAAACTGAGGCTTAAAATACACGCAGTCAATACACTGATTGTAATTCCAAGGTTTAATGAATGTCTTATATAAATGTCTAGAGCCACAGGACCACTGCTCAGATCAAGTTGAAGGGCATTCCCAGCTCCCTAGTCCCTCCTGCTCCTTCCTGTCAGCCTAGAAGGAAACTACAGTCTGTTCTTTTAATACAGGGTTGTATTCAGGGTCTTCAAGTTCCTATAAATAGAATTGTACACACAGTATGTGCTTTTTTGTGTCTGGCTTCTTTTGCTTAGTGTCATGACTATGAGAGTCACCTATGTTGTTCATTTGTTTGGTTCTGTTCTGTGTGCCTGTACTCTGCCATGTGCAAAGGCTCAATTTGTATTTATATTCCTTTGGGTTATTTCTATACCTTGGCTGCTTTAATAGTGCTGCTATGAATATTTTTGTCCATTTTTTGTGACATATGCATGCATCTGTGTGACATCTGAGTAGTAGAGTGGGTGTGGTTTAGTCTTGGAAATACTTCCAAACAATTTTTCAAAGTGTGTGAATTCCAGTTGGCCCATGTTCATGCAAACACTGGGTATTTATTTACTTTTAACCCATTTGGATGTGTAGCAGTATATGACAGGGGCTTTAACTTACATTTTCCTGGTGACCAATGATTTTGAGCATCTTTTATGTTTTCCTGAAGACTAACAATGTTCAGCATCATTATTAGCTATTTGGATATATTATTTTATGAATTATTTATTCAGGTACTTTTGCCCATTTAAAAAAAAAAGTTGGGTTATTTGTTTCTGCAGAATTTGTATGCAGTTTTTCTCCCCAAATATCATAAAACCAATTTACCCACAGTGGATGGGTTGAACGGGTGAGGAATGGACAGTTGAAGAGAGGAGGAATAGACATTAAGCACCATGAAACTCTAACAATGCTAACAATCTCTAATGCCCTTTACCATACTTTAAAAAGATGGTTAAGCAATGGGTTTCTTGTTTTCCAAAGGAAACCCATTTTGGGGAACAAAATGAATATAAAAATAATAAAACAAAATGACTCACTGACTTATAAGGGTAGTAGAGATGTGCTGTATGGTGACTAATACAGCACAATAAAAAAAGAGTAATGGAAAGTTTGATTATTATTGGAAAAACACTATACTAATGGATGATGATGGACATTAAAGGGGCGCCTGGCTGGCTCAGTCTGAAGAATGGGCCACTCCTGATCTCAAGGTCATGAATTTAGAGATTACACAAATCAATAAAGAACAAATAAAAATAAATAATGGACATTCATTTTTTTTTTTAAAGTTAAAATTTGAAGAAGGCTGTCTTGGCTATGTAGAGCTGTTCTTTGAAAAATAGCACATGTTCTACTCTTTCCGTGCTGTAATAGAGCTCTCAGCAATACAGGACATAAAATAGTCCTATCTTACCCAGGCTTTTAAAAATATTTAGAGAAGTTCTTATGAGTCTCTTCACAATGACCTTTTTGTGTATAAATTGCAAGTGATCATTTCCTTAAGTTTGCTGTCTTATCCGACTGACCATCCTGCTCCCGCGTACCCGCTTAACCTACACTGCCTCCTCCTACAGCTGACTTTGTAGCCTAGCAGAGGGCTCATCCCAGTGGGTGTGGAACTTCCTGCCCTGGGGGCCTTGCTTTTCCTGAAGGAGAAGTGAGGCTCTCAAGACAGGAAGCAAGAGGCTTTTGTAGCTAGTGGAGTTGCCCACGGCTAAGGACATCTATGCAGGGGGAGTCCGGCTAGGGAGGCTTCCTGGAAAATGCCTGGTGGGTCCATCCACAGAGGTGTTGCAGCCACAGCCATCCCAGGGCAGTGCTAGCCTCAGCTCAGTCCCTCTGGAAGCACATTCAGGATTGGCTGGGTAGGGTGCCCACTGCACCTTAGGTTGCTTAGAGGATTAACTATGGAGCCTAGGGGACACCTGCCTGGTATGCTTGTTTCAGCCCTGCTCATTGCCTGGAGTGGGTGCTTGGGAGTGGCCTTGGGAGTGTGGAGGGAAAAGAAGTGAGTTCAGAGAGGAGAAAGGTCTTAGAACATGAATAGGAAGGTACCAGAAGAGGAGAGAATCTATAAGGATGAATCATAAGCAAAATTCCTTGGACATCGCTGGGCATGTGAGGTGATAGGTGTAGTGCTGGGTCCAGGGCTGTCTTGAAGAGAGTTGCTGGAACAGAACATGAAGGAATCTGGGGTCAGATGGCCCCTTCCTGGACCCCCTGACCCTAAGCAAGATATTAAACCTCTCTGCAGCTCAGCTTCCATGGGTGATATGATTCATAAGCTGAATCACTCCTGGGTAAATCTGAGCAACACATACAAAAGTGTCTGGCTTGGAGAAGGTGCTGGGTGAGCAGGAGACCCTGTTGATCACTCGGTGGATCAGGGAGCTGGTGAAAAATGACAGTAGTGCTTCCTGATGGTGGATTTTATTTTTTAGGGAAACCTCCCTCGCTGACCTGACACCCCCTGGACTCCTTCAGGTGCAGCTCCAGGAGCACACTTGCCTACACCTGCTGTCAGTTGGCCAGATGCACCAGGGTGCGGGCAGGAGAGATCCGAAGCTCTCGTGGGCCCACTGAAAGCACTGGCATGAGATGAACCCTGCCTGGGTCTTCATAACAATAAAAGCCAAGTGGAGAAGCAATCTTGGCTGAAATCAATGGGTCACTTTAACTTTTTTACAACAACTGATCACTTAATTCATTAGGCCATCCAACTGGCATGGTTGATTTGGTGATTTAAACATTTAATTTTTATTTTTAATTTTTTGGGTAATTTTTTAAAATGTTGTTTCTTTAGAGCTATACTCAAGGGTTTACTTTCACTTGGATATTTTCCTTCTCCAAGAAATATGGAAGAAAACAATGTTTGCTGTTCATTTTGAAAATCCTGTATAGGCATCATTTGCCCTGGTAGACTTTTCCAGATCACCCTTCACTATCCTTAGAGTGAATTCTCTCTTACTGCAACTTCCATGTACACTTGTGGTATCACATATGGCACAGTGTATAGCAATGACTTATTTGCACTGCTAAGTTTTCTGAGGACAAGTCATCATCATCATTTCCAAATCTCTGGTTTCCAGCACAGATCCTAGAAAATAACAAGCACTTGGAAATGTGTCTGAGTGCCTGAAATGACCAATCATCCACTAGATTGAACTTTAGGTAAATCCAGTCCCATTGAACTTGTCTTGTATGTTAGCAGCTCCCTGCTGCTGTTTTGTCCTTTCTTGCACAGCAGTTGGAGGATAGAAAAGTGCCTCAGTTATCTACTGAACAACTAATCTACTGATGTTATTTATTAGTGAACTATGAAATTTTTTTTTGTAAGGAAAATAAAGTACTCCCATATGGGGAGTGGTTGTGGGGGGCCCTTTATATAATAAAGAACTAGAAGTTTGCCTTCAAAAATGAAAAGAAAGGAAAGAAGAGAAAAGAAAAAAGAAAAAAAGAAAGGAAAGGAAAGAATGTTCAGAACCTTCCATTGCTTGTCTGAATATGTTCAATCATTCACCATTGTTTTATGTCACAAACCCTCATTGAGGAGCCCCCCAGACCAGGTATTGGGCTTGTTACAGTGGACTCAGGACTTGCAGGTCTGAAGGTAAAGAGTCTGCGGTCATGTGAGGGAGAATGTCACCAAAGAACTCATCACATTTGATTGGCATGTAATCAACGGGATTCCCTGAAAAACTGGAAATAGGCCATGCTCAGAAATAGAAGTGCTGAATCAGTTGTGGGATAGTCTTACCATGAACTGCTAGGAAGCAGTTAAAATGAGTATTAAGGACTTAGAGTCGCAGAAAAAGAACCCTGAGACACATGGTGTAATACATACAGTGTATGAATATATACATATCCATGCATCCAATATGTGTGCACACATCTTGTAAAGATACCTTTTTTATAGCCTGTATACTATTCTGAAACTTAATTGTTTCAGACTGTCCAATTCCAATGTAGATACAGATACAGGTGCTGGTATAGGGGCAGGTACAGATACAGGTAGAGGTACAGATAGAGTTACAGGTAAACACAGAAAAATCGGGAAGGGAATACTCACTCTGGTTTAGGAAAGGATTGATATTAGGTTTGTTTCAAAGGGGAATTCAGCATTGTCAAATAGTTGAAAATGTTTATAGGGTGAATGTATGGGTGTATTACTAAATTTTTTTTTAAAAAAGCTTTTATTTATTTATTTGACAGAGAGAGAGAGATCACAAGTAGGCAGAGAGGCAGGCAGGCAGAGAAAGAGGAGGAAGCAGGCTCCCCGCTGAGCAGAGAGCCCGAAGTAGGGCTCAATCTCAAGACCCTGGGATCATGACCTGAGCGGAAGGCAGAGGCTTTAACCCACTGAGCCACCCAGGCGCCCCATGTAACTAAACATTTTTAATTAGGTATTTCCATTTTGGGGAAAAATATACAGGATTAAAAAGGTGGTCTATTTTAAGAAGCCCATGGTGCAAATTGAGTAAGAGAATTGCACAGGTTTTGAAGATTTTCTGTGATTTCTTGATTGGTGTGTAACTTCCATTCATTCATTTATTCAGATTACCAACCTCACTCACTTCTGCAAATTAAGCTGCGTACAACTCTTATAATTCAACATCAAAATAAAACTAAGGCCATTTTATGCATGTATGTGTATGTGCATATATATGTGAGATCTCTATCTGCCATACATATATGCCAGGAGTCACAGGTGGAGGAAGGCACTGACTCAGCCCTGAGTTTAGGCTTCCTGGTAGTTGAAAAACAATCTTTTTTTCTGATATCACACAAAGTTTAATTTGAAGAGTAACCATTATTCCTCCCATACTGGATTCAATGAGGAGTTTACTGAAAGGATCTTAATGTTAGACTTACTGGGTAGAAAAATGAGCAATATCTTCATGGTTTTCATGGCTCATTAATAATATTTAAATGGATGGTTCATTTAGAATGGTGGCTCTCAACCCCTTAAGATGCTATACTTTCTATTTATAGCAAGTATTTTATAGCATCTCTAATACTATCAGGAAACAAAAATAATGGATAATATATAACTCACTGACATTCATAAGTGCTCCAAGTCTAAAATTAAGGGGACTAAAGACTGTAGTGTGTGATAAAAAATGCGTTCCATGTGTATGTGCTGCAATATTGGTACACAGAAGATGACGAACCGGTTAGTGTACTAAGCTTGGGCACCCATCCGACACTGGCGCCACAAGCATGTTGTGTCAGCTTCCTGGACAAGGCGAGTGGTGGTTTGTTTTTGTGTGCTTTTTCCAAAACATTGAAAAACCTTGGTCAAACTTTGAGAGAAAACAAGGTCATCTCCTCTCCCATCACACAAAACTAGATATCCTGGAAAACTCCGTGCACATTAAAACTAAGACAAGTACCTTATTTTTCTTTGTAAGTCAGATTTAAGTTTTTGGATAAAATTATTATAAACCACTTTCTTAACAAAAATATTCTGGGGGACACATCCAAGTTGTGTTAGACATGACATAGATGCATATTGACATGGGAACTTCTCATGGATTGAGAAGCATCTGACAACCATGGAGTCTTCTCACCAAAGCCAAGGATGCCCCCACTGCCAAAAACAGTTCCAGAAATTTCCAGAACACCCCCTGGAGAGAAATACTATTTTCACTGAAAACCACTGAATAGAGCAGCTGATAAGACTAACTGAGGATCTTAGATTGAAGGACCCCAAAAGCCAATGGAGCAAGGAGCTGTATGCAGGGGTTTGTGTGGTACGTAATTCCAGGGAGCAGGAGGGGTCGTCATTCTGAGTCATGGACTTGATTCTGCTGGGACCTTCCAAGAGGAGTATAGAGTGTCATGAATCATTGGCTGGAAGAACAGTAGGCAGAAGCATTTATCCACCAAATGCTGACCCCGCTGGTCAGGATGTTGCCTTGAGATGCTGAGGTTCACACTCTGGGACACCATTATTTGGAAATGAGTAAGTCCGCACAGGACTGAACACTCTTGTTGCAAGAAGTTGAAGCCATGTTGGTCACAGTGTGGAGGCATCTAATGTGCTTATCTACGAGGACTTCAAGTTTCTGTTCATGGACTTCAAGTTTCTGTTCACCAAGCATACAACCTCTTCAGGGAAGCTTGAATGGGCCATTTAGTTAGGCTAATGTGAAAACCTGGGACATTTCAGAACTGTGGCAACACAAAGTCAAGACTGCAGCTGCTGGGATAAATCCTGGCCACACCTTTGAAGGCAGACATGTTGGTTCCTTCAATGAGTCAACTTTCTGATCCCCACCTTTGTGGCAAGGAGGCCTTCATTTCCTGCCCGCCCCCCAACTTGTCCATCTCCAAGCCTAAAGATAAATGCATTCCCCAAATTTCTCCAAGAGAAACATGAACTCTTATCCCAGAATGTCACTTCTACCTGCTAGTTAGTGTGGGATGTGGCTGGCCCAACATTGAAAGTTAAGGCATGGCATCTTTTCTCTTAACTGAGTGTATTGGACTCTAATATGGAAAGACCAAGGAGACTACATTTATAGTAGAAAGAGTCTATGTACCTGCAGGGCTAGCCTTGAGTCCTGGTTTTCAGAGCAAGTTCCTGACACTCCTACTATGAAGCTGCTGAGATACTCCGGTGCCATGGGTGTCCACATCTCCTGGCCCAGAGTAAAATGCACTCATTGCAAATTTGCTTCTCTTCATCCATGCTCTGAAAAGGCAAGGAAGGACTGACTGTCCTGAGACAACCCCGGCTTTCTGGGAGGCAGTCTCCCTGTTTGACTTTGATGGTGCTCAGCAGATGCAGAAGCTGATGGCTGTCCACAGCGTGGCAATGTATGTCTCTATAGCAGTGATGTGCCACTTCCTCCAGAAACCTTTGGAATCTCTCAGTTAAACTCAGCAAATTTCCATTGGGTACCATCTAAGCTCAAGTCCCTTTATAGTAGATCCTGAGTGATCATGGCCTGGGGGGAAGACTGCAAAGAAGAGAAGAGAGGGAATGCTATCCTATGAAGCCTATAACACTGTGGGAAGCTGGTCTTAGACCCCAGGGACACACCAAGAACCAGGTCAGTCTTTCCACCAGAGACACAGAGGATGAGAATATTCATTCACAGGCTCATGTGCCCTTGGAGTCATGGGTTGCCTGTCCCTGTGGGTTGCCTCTTCTCATTGGTCATGAGTTGCCTTGAGGGGTGTTTGTCTCCTCATTGCCATTGCCAGGAGTGGGTCCACAGTCATGCAACTAATTTTTAGCAGAACTAGAGTCTGACAGAATTCTCTTGCCTAATTATGGGATTATGCACTCTTTACTGAGTGCATTCCATGTGTACTAGGCTTACAGAATGTGATTCTCAGCACGTCATTTTTTTACAGAAGAGGAGATGCATACAGCCTATCTTTTCAGGTCTGCCATCTCCTGCTCCCATAGCCCCAGCAACCTCAGACAGGAAATCCTGAAGGCCACTGGGGACCTTCTGCAGTTAAGCCACTGCTTCTCCCGGAGATGTCCCTGCCTCTCAATGCCCCTCACCTTAACTCTGAATCAGGCAGGGGCCTCCTTGGCTCTAGGCATGCCTCTGACCAGAATGGTGTTCCAGACTGTACTCCCTGCTATCCCCCCACACCCAAATTTAACCTGTCCTGTTGCCATTACAGCTTTTCTTTGTGAGAGATGCAGCCTCAGAGTAGGTTAGAATTGAAGAGCATGATCTGGTGTGACACTGTGTTAGCCAAGTTCTGGACTTGAAGCTGATGTAACTGAAACAAGGTTATTAAAGAGTTGTGGGCGAGGATCCAGAGAAGTCTACATGAGTCTTCAGGACCCCAGAGGGATTCTGCTATCATGCCAAATGGGAAGGGGCAGGGGAGGCAGGAGGTACCTGTACCCTGAGGGGGGACACTTGTGCTGGGAAAGAGACCTCCTGGTACAGCTGCAGCCTTTCATGGGGGAATAGAGTCAGCTTTTCCAGAGATGGAGCACCTGGAAAATTGTTTCTGGTTGCACAATTTTCTCTTTTTTTTTTTTAAATTTTATTTTTTTATTTACTTGATAGACAGAGATCACAAGTAGGCAGAGAAGCAGGCAGAGAGAGAGGAGGAAGCAGGCTCCCCGCTGAGCAGAGAGCCCGATGTGGGGCTCGATCCCAGGACCCTGAGATCATGACCTGAGCCGAAGGCAGAGGCTTAACCCACTGAGCCACCCAGGTGCCCCTCTTCTGTTTCTTTGTCCCTTCCAGGCCTTCCTGAAGCTCTGCCCTACCTTTTCCTAAATCCCATCTATTACCACTGGCCAGAGTGGATTTCTGTTTTCTGCCACTAAGAATCCTGATTGATACATTGTGTTTATTTGTTTATATACATCATCCAATGTAACTCATCCAATAACCCCCTCACACAAACAGGTAACATGCTAAAGAAAATGGGAAGATATAGAGGCTCTGAAGAGTTACTGTAGGCACCTGCAGTGGCCTACTCCTGTTTATTCTATTCTCGGGTTTATGTGCCAAAAGCTGATTCTGAGAACACCTCTGCCTGCCGGATCATCAGTACCTGGGTTACAAGGGAGGTCAGAAATGCTGGAGACTCAATGCCGCAGGAAGAAACCTCAACCAATGCCAGGTAGGAGCTGATAGATAGATATCCTAGTTTCCTTCCACTGAGAAGAGGATCACTCTGAGGCATGTTCCATGTGCTCTGCCAGTGTGCCTCTGTGGGACTGCTTGCTCACAGTGGTAACCTACTCAATGATACATCTTGTTGTCTTTCTATCCTACTCTGTATCACTTCCTCATTCCCCCACTGAGGACACTTGGGATCTCCTGTCAAAGAAACTATTATATTGAATTATTGTTCCAGGGTGGCAATCTAACCTGAGACAGGAAATAAATTATCCAACATCACCTAGCTAGTGCTGGTGTGCTGCTATCTCCATCATATTCTATAATGCAACTCATGCTACTGAGTAAGTGTTGGTAATGCATGGTGCATTGGCAGGAATCCATGACCCCATAGCATCAGTCTTCACAGGAGAATATGGTTTGCTAAGTATTTGTCAAATTTTATGCCTCAGGGCTCTAATGGAGGAGCTGTAGATTCTCATAGTGGGAAAGGGCAAAGGGGAGTTGAAGAGGAGAATGATGAACAAGAGGAAAATAATGAGGGCAGGATCATGGCAGAAGATGGCAGCCACACTGGGAAAAGGTTGACTGCTATTCTCTTTCAGAGACAAGGGTATCCAGGTGGTGAATGTATGTTCAGTGCTCTGGGAATTGGATGAATGATAAAAACAAAAACAACCCCCCCCCAAAAAAAAGAACATTAAAAAAGACCTGTTTGCTTCTTGATAATATTATCCATGATTGTTTATGGACACATTATGGATTCCTCTGAATGAGTGGAAGTATTTTGTATAAATGATAATTTCTCAGTAGCAGCTACCATAGAGGGAAAAAGAAGAGAAAAGAGAACAGGTGTTAGGAATGGCTGCGTGGGAAAGACCTGAGTTAATTACCACTTTGCCACTGCTTTGTTGTGCTCTTAGAACTTGTATCTTTTAGTTACTGAACGTTGTTTAGAAACTGTTTGGATTCTTGAGTTTCTGTTAATTATTTTGATAACAGGTGGATCTATAAGCAAAAAACAAAAACAAGGGGTGCCTGGGTGGCTCAGTGGGTTAAAGCCTCTGCTTTTGGCTTGGGTCATGATCCCGGGGTCCTGGGATCGAGCCCCACATCGGGCTCTCTGCTCCATGGGGAGCCTGCTTCCTCCTCTCTCTCTGCCTGCCTCTCTGCCTGCTTGTGATCTCTGTCTGTCAAGTAAATAAATGAAAAAAAAAATCTTTAAAAAAAAAAGCAAAAACAAAACAAAACAACCCCGTCACTCACATACACACACACACACACACACTCCTATTTTTTCAGTGTTGTAGTGTGAGAGCTCTAAGTCCATTAGCAACAAAATAACTTACTAATCACCTTTTTTATTATGACAAAATATGCATAACATAAAACTTACCACCTTAACCATTTTTAAGTGTACAGTTCTGTGGCATTAAATATATTCACATAACTGTGTAAACCTCACCACCACCCATCTCCAGAACTTTTGTCATCTTCCAGAACTGAAACTCCGTACCCATTAAAAAAAACCTCCCCATACCCCACTACCTTCAGTTCCTGGCAACCACCATTCTATTTTCTATCTCTGTGAATTTGGTTACTCTAGGTATCTCATATAAGTGAAATCATATAGTATTTGTCCTTACTAATTACTTTTGGCTGATGACAAACTTCAGGATTTTTAATTTTATTCCTAAATACCAAATAGTATCTTACTTATATGTATTCATAATGTGTTGATACTGAAATGAACTTTAAAAATTAGAACTTAAGAAATAAAAGGTATACAGATTGGGAAGGAAGTAATAAAACTATTTTTATTGCAAATAAATATCAATGCAGCAAATAAAAAAAAACCCACTACCACTACCACCACAACAATATTTCCTGGAATTAATAAGTGATTATAACAATAAGCTTGAAGAATACAAAGTCAATCATTTTTCCTATATATCAGCAATGAACAAATAGAACTTGAAGTGAAGAACACATTGCTATTTAATTAGCACTCAAAAAATGAAATATTTGGGCATAAACTTAGCAAAATATGCATGAGAGCTATATGAAGAAAACTATAAAACTGATGAAAAGAATCGAAGAAGAGTTAAACAACTGGAGAGATATTCCATATTCATGAATAGGAAGAGTCAATATTGTTGAAATGTCAGTTCTTCCCAAGTTGATCTATAGATTCAGTGCAACCCCAATAGAAATTCCAGTTAGTTATTTTGTGTTGTTGACAAACTGATACTAAAGTTTATATGGAGAAGCAAAAGACTCAGAATATTCAACTCAAGGGACGCCTGGGTGGCTCAGTTGGCTAAGCGGCTGCCTTCAGCTCAGGTCATGATCCCAGCGTCCTGGAATCGAGTCCCACATCGGGCTCCTTGCTCGGCGGGGAGCCTGCTTCTCCCTCTGCCTCTGCCTGCCACTCTGTCTGCCTGTGTTCGCGCGCTCTCTCTCTCTCTCTAACAAATAAATAAATAAAATATTAAAAAAAAAGAATATTCAACTCAATATTGAAGATGAACAAAGTTGGAAGACTGACACAACCTGACTTCTATCAAGACTTATTATAAAGCCACATTAATCAAAACAGTATGGTTTTGGTGAAAGAACAAATAGCTCCACAGAATAGAAGAGTATTCTGCTCCAGAAATAGAACAGAATAAATAGAGTCAACCAATCTGTGACAAAGGACCAAAAGAAACCAATGGAGCAAAAATTGTCTTTTCTACAAATGATTACAGAACAATTGGACATCCATATACAAAAAATCTAGACACAGACCTTACATCCTTCACCAAAATTAACTCAAAATCATAGACCTAAATGTAAAACACAAAACTAAAAAACTTTTAGAAATAACAGGAGAAAATCTAGGTGATTCTGGAATGGTGACGATTTTTTAGATACAACACTAAAGGCAACATCAAAGAAATCATTGGTAAGCTGGACTTCATTAAAATCAAAGACTTATTCTCTTTGAAAGACACTGTTAATAAAATGAGAAGACAAGACAAGACTGGGGGAAAATATTTTGCAAAACACACATCTGATAAAGGACTGTTACACAAAATGTACAAAGAACTCTTAAAAATCCACAATAAGGAAATTGAATGACCTGATTAAAAATTGGGCAAGAGATCTGAACAGCACCCATCAAAGAAGATATGCAGATGACAAACAAGCATATGAAAAGAGTTTAATGTCACATGGTATTAGGGAAATAAACAGGGGCCACTATACACCTATTGGAATGGCCAACACCCAAAACACTGACAATACCAGATGCTGGTGGGATTATGGAGAAACAGAAACTCATCCACCATTGATGGAAATTCAGAATTTCAAGCCTACTTGAAAAAACATTTGGCAGTTTCTTACAAAGCTAAACCTATTGTTACCATATGATGTATCATTTGCACTTCTTAGTATATACCTAAATGAATTGAAAGCTTATGTCAACACATAAACCCATGCATGTGAGTTTATGGCAACTTTATTTATAATTGCCCAAACTTGAAAGAAACCAAGATGCCTTTTGGTAGGTAAAAGGATAAATGGTGGTATATCCAGACAATTGAATAATATTTAGCACTAAAAAGAAATGAGCTATCAAGCATTTAATGTATGTTTATCAATTATTGATAGAAGAGAAGGTTGGGCATGTGTAGTTGCAGATGATATGCAGGAAGTCACTGTACTTCCCTACCAATTTTGTTGTGAACCTAAAGCTGCTCTAAGTGACAACATTCTGACCTATACTTCAAATCACCTACCTGTACAGTCTCCAAAATCTATATCTGCCCTCTGACTTAGATCATATACTCAACTTGCCATGTATGTCTATGGAGAAAACATCTACAGTGCCCCAAACAGAACTCCAGAAGTGTTCCCCAAACCTACCTAGTCTTTTTCATCTCTGCCAACAGTATCTCAACTTTACTCGCTTGGCTCAAGACAACAATTCTAGCAGCCTTTTTTAATTCTTTCCTTCTGTCATATCAGTAAGTCTTCCTCAGTCTACAGATACAGATATCCTGAATCTATCACTTCTGTGAATTCTCATTACTCTTGTTCAAGCTTTTAGAATGTCCTGCCCTGGGCAGGGCTATAGCCTCCTAACTGGTTTCTGCTTTTGGTCCCCTGACCTAGACATTTCATTCTACACATAGAGCCAATGTTGTTTTTAAAATCATAGACCAGGGGCTCCCAGGTAGCTTAGTGGGTTAAAGCCTCTGCCTTCAGCTCAGATCATGATCTCAGGGTCCTGGGATGGAGCCCTGCATTGGGCTCTCTGCTCAGCAGGGAGCCTGCCTCCTCTCTCTATGTCTGCCTCTGCCTACTTTTGATCTCTGTCTGTCAAATAAATAAATAAAATCTTAAAAAAAACCTATAAAAGCATAGATCATATTACTTTTTCCTACTTTAGACTTTCCAGCAACATCCCATACTTCTTAAAATATAGTCCAAACATCCAAGTACCTTATCAAGGCTCACTCATTCTACTTGATCTAGCCTTTGCCCACCCTCTTGTTGCTCTGTCACCATGTTTCAGCCTAAGGGGCTTCCAACATGAGGCCATACCTACTTTTAAATCTGATACTAGTTACTTCTTTGCTAAGGCTTGTCCTTGTCCCCAACTTTTGCAGAGCAGGCTACTTCACATGATTCAGATTTTAGCATAAATATAAAGTCATCAGAGAGGCCACTTAAAGTCATTATCCAAACATAGACACTTGGCTCTTTTAAAGTTACTGGATTTTTTTTTCATTCACTCATTCTCTCTCTCTCTCTCTCATATACACATGCATGTATGCACATACATGTGCACATTTTTTCCCATTTTTATTTCATTGACTGTCTTGTTCACTCCTGTATCTTTGGCCAAGAATACTGTCTGGCACACAATGAACCCTCAAATATTTCTGAATGAACAAGGGAATGACACAGTGGAGTCACAGAACAAGGAGAGAGTCTAGAACACTTCACTCTGCACTGGCACTATTCCCCAAGCAGGAAGAATATAATGACATAATCTTGAAAAAGCAATGAACAAGTCCAGATTCAAGCAGAGATATGTGGGATTTCGTCCTCAAGGAAGGTGTACGTCCAGTGTACACATAGTAGGATGTTATTGCTGCAGATGGCCAAGAAGTCAGGTGATTTCTATACTTTAGAAATCAATTGTATCTTGAATATAGACCTGCTCATTCCCAGAAAAAAGTTAGTATTTTTTGGCACATATCTAAACAAAACAAATTGCAATTTGCTTTTTATTCAGTAACTGATTTTTCAGCATTGCCAAGTAAGCAGATTGAAGAGATGTTCACAGTTCTCAGTTTGTGTGAACATGGGAAGCAAAGCTGCCATGACTTAGCTTTCTAAACACTTCTCAGCTTCAGGTTTATCACCTTCTACTTCCCAGAAAGTCATTTGAGATTCTGGACAGACACAAACATATGATAAGGATGGCTTGCTCTTTGCTTTTCTCTTATTTGAGGCAGGAATTCATTCCCTGGCTGGATGCTATAGGTTACTCATTCTGTGCATTACACTGAACTTCATGTGGAATAGAAATGAAAGTTTTATGAAAGTTTCAAGAACATGAATGCTAAAAGCCCTACTTAAATCTCAGAGGTGCCAGACAACCTGTAGCCATGCCAGGGATGGAGTGCTCACTAAAACGGATAGGTTTTCATAGCATAACTGGCCATCTGCAACGGAACTCTATAAAAAGAAAGCTTCTGCATGGACCACTAGGTGTGGTGCATAAACAATGAATCTTGGAACACTGAAAAAATAAAATAAAATAAAAACTAAATTAAAAAAAAAAGAAAGCTTCTGGAGACATCTGTAATCAGGCTTAGTTACCCTGGATTTGTTTTGTTTTGTTCTTATGAAATTTTTCTTCAAATTTTTATTTAAATTTTAATTAATGCACAGTTTAACATTGATTTCAGGAGTAGAATTCAGTGATTCATCACTTACAACACCCAATGATCATCACAAGTGACCTTTTTAATACCTACCACCCATCTAGGGCATCCCCCACCCACCCCCTCTATCAACTCCCAATTTCTTCCTTTTAAGAGTCTCTTATGGTTTGTTTTCCCCCCTCTCTCTCTTTTTCCCCCTCCCATATGCTCATTTGTTTTGTTTCTTAAATTCCATGTACGAGTGAGATCATATAGTATTTGTCTTTCCCTTAATGACTTATCTCCCTTAGCATAATACACTCTAGCTCCAATCATGTCACTGTAAATGGCAAGATTTCATTATTTTTGATGGCTGAGTAATAGTCAATCATATATGTGTGTATATATGTATACACATATGATATGGGTTTTGGTGCTCAAGGATATATATATATAGAGAGAGACAAAGAAGGTGATATCAAAGAAGGTGATATACATCACCTTCTTTGTCCATTCATCAGTCAGTTGACATTTAGGCTCTTTTTACAGTTTGGCTATTATTGATAATGCTGCTATAAACATTAGGGTACATGTAACTATCTGAATCTGTATTTTTGTATCTTGTAGGTAAATACCTAGTAATGCAATTGCTGGACCACTGAGTAGTTCTATTTATTTATTTATTTATTTATTTATTTATTTATTTGACAGACAGAGATCACAAGTAGGCAGAGAGGCAGGCAGAGAGAGAGGGAGAAGCAGGCTCCCTGCTGAGCAGAAAGCCCGATGTGGGGCTCTATCCCAGGGCCCTGGAATCATGACCTGAGCTGAAGGCAGAGGCTTTAACCCACTGAGCCACCCAGGCACCACAGTAGTTCTATTTCTAACTTTCTGAAGAACCTCCATATTGTTCTCCAGAGTGGCTGCACTAGTTTGCATTCCCAACAATAATGCAAGAAGGTTCCCTTTTCTCCACATCCCCACCAACACCTGTTGTTTCTTGTGTTGTTAATTTTAGCCATTCTGATGGATGTGAAGAGGTATTTCATCCTGGTTTTGATTTGTAATTTCCTGATAATGAGTGATGTTGAGCTTGTTTTCATGTGTCTGTTGGCTATCAGATTTCTTTGGAAAAATGTCTATATATGCCTTCTGCCCATTTCTTGACCGGATTCTTCATACATTTTGGATACTAATCCTTTATTAGATATGTCATTTGAAATATCTTCTCTTATATTGTAGGCTTCTTTTTTAGTTTTGTTGATTGTTTCCTTCATGATGCAGAAGCTTTTCTTCCTGATGAAGTCCCAATAGTTCATTTTGTTTGTGTTTCCCTTGCCTCCGGCAAAGTATCTAGTAGAGAGTTGCTATAGCTGAGGTCAAAGAGGTTGCTGCCTGTGTGCTTCTCTAGAAATTTGGTGGTTTCTGTCTCACATTTATGTCTTTCAACGATTTTGAATTTATTTTTGTGTATGTTCTAAGAAAGTGGATTCTTTTGCATGTCTTGAATTTGTTTGTTATTGTTTTTTCCCTTTTATAAATTGTTCAATGCTTCTTATCTGGTGATAATTAGCTAATGGGCTTGCCATTATTTTATCTCCCTGAATAATAGTGGGAGTGAAAAAAAGGCTCTTTGAAACTCCCCCCACATCATTAATGTCCACAGTGCTCAGGATTTCTGAATATCAGAAATATCAGAAGGGGGGATCAGAAGGGGAAAATGAACCCTAAATGGCATCTGATAATTATTCAATGGGTTTTCTTTTTTTCAGGTAGGGTATATTTGGAAAAACTTTGGTGGCTTTTAGGTGATGAAGTTAAGGATAATTTCCATGTTTTATTTTTTTCAATGTCCTGACTTTGAGGACTTAAGGAGTAATAATAATAAGAAAGGTGGCACCCCACAGAATGGGATAAGATACTTGTAAATGACATTACAGATAAAGGGCTGGTATCCAAGATCTATAAAGAACTTCTGAAACTCAACACTCAAAAACAAATAATCCAGTCAAAAAATGGACAGAAGACATGAACAGATACTTCTCCAAAGCAGACATATGAATGGCTAACAGACCATGAAAAAATGTGCCAGGAATGGTCAGTGATCCCTGTGCTGACAGATGAAAGATTACTTCAAACTTTGCTGTGAAATAGAGGCAAGGGGATCAACACCCAGAGGGGAAGACCCTTTGTTCTTCTTTGCTCTTGGTTTCATTGGACCTTCAGGATAATCACAAATCCTTTTCATTGTTTCTCAAGCACGTGATGCATGACAAGGGGTCTTACTAAAACTAGGAAGATCTGTTTATAGGAAAGATGTGATATGCTAATCTACGTGGTCTACTAAACATAGCCTAAGGGACAATGCATACATCTCTAAGATCACAAGGCAGCTGTTTTGGCTAAGAAAGGCTTAGGGAAGGCACCTCCCCACATTCCAAAGGCATATTTGTCACGCAGACCTCCGCATTCCAAAGGCCTATGCCTTCTCCTCTGAAACCTTCTTTCTCCCCCAGCAGCCTCTGTGTTACATTTTAGCAAGCCAGGTATTATGGCTGATTTCATGCTCTACATTAACCCCAACAAAAAAATTCAACCTTATTAGCCATCAGGGAAATTCAAATCAAAACAACATTGAGATATCACCGTATTTTACACTAGTTAGAATGACAAAAATTGACAAGGCAGGAAACAACAAATGTTGGAGAGGATGTAGAGAAAGGGGAACCCTCTTACACTGTTGGGGGGAATGCAAGTTGGTACAGCCACTTTGGAAAACAGTGTGGAGGTTCCTCAAAAAATTCAAAATAGAGCTATCCTATGACCCAGCAATTGCACTACTGGGTGTTTACTCCAAAGATAAAAATGAAAAGAAGGACCACATGCTCCCCAATGTTCATAGCAGTAATGTCCACAATAGCCAAACTGTGTAAAGACCTGAGATGCCCTTCAACAGATGAATGGATAAAGAAGATGTGGTCCATATATACAATGGAATATAACTCAGCCATTACAAAGGATGAATACCTACCATTTGATCAACATGGATGGAACTAGAGGGGATTATGCTAAGTGAAATAAGTCAAGCAGAGAAAGACATTTATCATATGATTTCACTTATATGTGGAACATAAGGAATAACATGGAGGACATTAGAAGAAGGGAGGGAAAAATGAAGGGGGGAATCAGAAGGGGGAAATGAATCCTGAGAGATTATGGACTATGGGAAACAAACTGAGGGTTTCAGAGGGGAGGAGGCGGGGCATTGAGTTGGCCCAGTGATGGGTATTAAGGAGGGCACATATTGCTTGGAGCACTGGGTATTATATGCAAGCAGAATCATGGAACACTACCTCAAAAACTAATGATGTGCTCTATGGTGGCTATCATAACATAATAAAATTTAAAAAAAGAGATAGAGAGATAGATAGAGAGAGAGAGAGAATGGTGGTATATCTCCTCAGCCTCATGTCCTTTGATTTTTGAGCTGGGTACATATGTTATTCCAGGGAGGAAAATAGGATAAGAATGTGATTTGCACATGGTCAATATCATAGAAAAGGACAGGTATAAGGCTCACATTCAGATTCTCTGACTTTCATTTGGAAGTGCTCTGTTTTCATGATTTAATAGTTCAACCTGCATGTAATGGGCCAGGATGCCCCTCCCCTGCTACATCTCACTTTATCTGTTCATTATTAGATTTGACCAATGTGTTTGGGCAAAATGCTCAGGGTCAAAGTCCCTGGTGACCTTCCCCACAATCTTACCCAAATGGTTACTGACTTGATTTCCAATTGAGAAATTTCTTCTTTTGATTTACATTTTAGTTCCTTTTTTATAAGGCAGATGTTCTTGGGAAAGTTCATACATATAATCTTATCAAGCATCAACATTATAGCAAAAAGTAATTCATTGGGTTTCTTCCTGAGAGGAGGCTGAAAGAGGGAAAGAATAGAAGGTCCCTGATGCCTTCATGTGTGTGTGTGTGTGTGTGTGTGTGTGTGTGTGTGTGTATGTGTGTGTGTGTGTAGAGAGAGAGAGAGAGCGAGAGAGAGACAGAGAGAGTCACAGGTGCTGGTATTGAGAAAAAGAAGATAAAGTTTTCTCAACAACCAGAATGCAGTTGGTCACTTCCTTTCTCCCAGGACTATAACTTGGAGCTGCTTGATTGAACTTTAAATTTTTCCTTTTATGGTTTGTCCATGCCAGATGGATATATCTTGGTATAATTTGATAAGTTAATTTCAGATACATCTAGAATGTGAAGAGTGAAATACTAAGAAGTGTCATTTCAGATGAGGATTTGGTTTGTTTGCTTTCCTCTTGACTCACTTTAGTTTATTATCAATCTTCCCAGACTCCCTAACCCTACAAGCATTTAGGCAGCTTGCACAGATGAAGGACAGACATCGGAAGTGGACAAAGGCAGCAGAGATATTGTTAGTTTCTATTTCAGATATGGATTGTTGCTTTGTCAAACTCCAATCCTTGTATTATATGAGTGTTAGCACCATGAGGACTACATTCTAAGTGTTGATATTAAACCACTGCTTATTAACCCTTCATTTGGAATCCATCACTTACAGAATCCTACAGATTCTTCCAACAAAAGAACTCCTCATGAATTTTAACTCTAATACCATTTTGGAAAAGTAATGTATCCATTATTCATGACTTTTCTCCTGGATAACTCCTAGACTTTTCCCACAAGGCAGATGCTCCTGCTGGGGGATTCTTTTCTCCCAAAGCAGATATCTCCAGGAAGAGAAGACTTATCAGACAACAAGTTCATTGTGAGTTAGGGAAAAAATCAGAAGTTGACAACAAGTAAGTATAGGAATGGGATCTTGAACAGATTAGTGGTAGAGAAAATTGGACTGTCTGGAGGGAGGGAAAAGTGCACACTTATGAGAGTGGTGAGCAATGAAAAGAGAAAATGGTAACTCATCTACCAGTTTACCAAAGCCACTACAAAATCCCAACATAATCTGCTGAGGAATTTAGGGAAATGATCTTATTTTTTTCCTAGGTTTAAATGGCTGGCTCATCATCCAGGAGCCTACTGTCATTACTGCTTCTCAACTACTCTGGATACTTGGGGCAGGCTTTCCAAATCAGATCATGAGATTAACATTTGCATGACATAAAACCAGCATGTTTCTCTGTGAAGCTCAAATGAGTTTCATAGCTGAGTTTCACTTTCTTCTTCAGAGGCAGGCACTGACTGCCATCTACACCAACTAGAACTTTTCTGGAAACTACACAATGCAAAGGTTCATAGGAAAATCTACCTGAAAGTCAGTCATTACAATATAAAGGTAGCCAACACTCAACTAGAAGCTTTCAATAATTCCAAAGAGAAGGAAATATCCAGGTCCTGCTTTGATTGTGAACTTTATGTTCATGTTTAAAAATCTATATTGGTGGGTGCCTGGGTAGCTCAGTCGGTTGGACATCTGTCTTCAGCTTGGGTTGTGATCCCAGGGTCCTAGGATCTAGTCCCACATTGGGCTCCCTGCTTAGCAGGGAGTTTGCTTCTCCCTCTGCTCCCACCCTACTTGTGTGCTTGCTCTCTCTCTCTCTCTCAAATAAATAAATAAAATCTTAAAAAAATAAAAATCTATATTATTGAACAATTTCAAATCTACCTATATACTTGTCAAAAATTTTGGAGTCTGATCATTTCAAAGTATACCCATAAATTCTTCAATATCCCTCTCTTCAAGAGGTAGACCTTATTTTAATTCCTCTTGAGTGAGGCCTGGACTTAGTGACTCATTTCTAACAAATAATATAAGGCATACATGAGTGGAGCTGTTACTTTCAAGGGTAGGTCATAAAAAAGTTTGTGTTTCCACCTCCTTCTCTCTGTCTCTCGATGCAGTCATGCAGGGGGAAAGCCAGCTGCAATGTTGTGAAGACACTCATGTAGTCTTACAGTACAATTCACATGGCACAGAAATGAGCTTTCTGTCCAACAGACAGTGAAGAACTAAGTCTCAAGCCAATAGCCATATAAATGTGCTATCTTGGAAGCAGATACCCTAGCCCCAGTCAAACCTTCAGATCCTGTAGCCCCAAACAACATCTTACTGGATCCTCTTGAGAGACTTTGTGCAAGAATGACCCAGGTAAGCTACTCTCAAATTTATGGCCCTCAGAAATTATGAGAGAAAACAATTGTACTAACAACAATTAACAATTAATAATAAAGAAATTATTTTAAGATGCTAAGTTTTGCAGTAGTTTATTACCCTGTCCTAGACAACTAACACAGAGGACAATATAGATAGTCAGCAGGGTCTGCCGCTTTGTTTCCTCAGGCCTAAGAGAGTGATGGGTCCCCACCATTATTAGACCCAATGTGTTGTCTGGATTTAGAAACTTGTGTTTTTTTCTGTCTTCTGTTCTTATATTTGCCGGCAATACATATATTAGACTCTTCAATAGCTACTTTGAGTGTGCCATTTCCCCCACTTTATGTCCTCCTTAGAATATCTATCATGTAAAGTCTGCAAAAGCTCCAGTGAATGGTGCTTGCATTGCCTGTGCCCTTGGCACCCTGAGTGCAGCTATGCCTGTGATGTCTGATAATGCTATTCTATGCTGTTGATGCTGGCTTGTTTCAGAGCAAGGCCAGGTTCCAGGGCCTCAGGGTTTTGCTCTTATGATAGGTCCTTTGTTTTTGTCCCTGTGAGATGTGGTGCTGAAGCCTCACCCTCTCCATGTCATTCTTCAATTTTGATACAGCTTCCCTTACCCCGGAACTTGGAAATAAGTCATTGTAGACAGACTGGAGAAGAGCAGAAGAATGGACAATTAGAATAACCCAGAAGCAACCCCACCCCCCATAGGGCACTTCCTGGGATCTCATGTTAACAGCCCCCAGTAGTGCCCTACTGCTCCAAAGATACCTATAAATTCGTGAGTCCTGGTGTGAACAGAGTTCAGGTCCATCTGGACATTTACTATAAAAACCTAGAAATTGGCTGAGGTGAAAGATTTAACTTGACTATACATTGGGATCTGTGAGTCATTGTTCCTGTAAAGATTTTATTTTATTTTTAAAAAAGATTTTATGTATACATGTATGTATTTATTTCTTTAGAGAGCATGAGTGGGAGAAGATGCAGAGGGATAGAGAAAGAATGCCAAGTGGACTCACGGCTGAACTCAGAGCCTGATCTCACCACCCTGAGGTCATGATCTGAGCTGTAATCAAGAGTCAGATGCATAACTGACTGAGCCACCTAGGTGCCCTGCTTGTAAAGTTTTTCAAATCAGAAACTTATACTTACAGAGAGTAAAATATACGGAATCAAATGTCAGCCTAGGTCTCCAAGCAGGATTCACAAAAAAGACATGATATTGAGAAATGGTAATCGCATACTAGGATCCAAAACCCCACTTGGAACTGTTATGTTGCTGCTTGTGCCCCCTTCCTGAGGTGGGGGCTGTGACTGTCTCCCTGAATTTCTTTCCCACTGCACTTGTTTCTTTCCTCCGGAATGCTCCACTCTTGAAGAAAGTGGAAAACCTGCTTTATGTTTGAGAATGTTCCCACACAAATGTGTGACAGGGTGAAGAATTTTGTCTCAGTTCTAGCAAGCCTTTGTATTTTATGCCTATAAGGATGATAAAAATAAAGTTCTAGAAACAGATGAACTTGTTTGTGGATACAACTCTGCAGAGGGGATGGGTTTTAGATAATGTTTCATGGGGCTTTTCAAGGAGTCCAGGAACTTGTCTGCCTTTGTTTTTCTTGGTTCCATTTCTGAAGAATGAGGGCACTCTTAAAATTTCCTAATACTTTCAGAGACAGTAAATCCAAAGGATATAACAGTGTTCTTTGCTTCACACAAGACAGAGTTTTTCTGTCTTAAGATCATTGATGCTTCTTTATTAAACTGGCAAAATGTCTGAAATGAGGGGCAGGGGATGTGATTCCTTGAACTTCAATATCTGTGGCTTCAGTTGCAACCCATATTTCCTATTTTTAATTATTGATGGAAAATTGTAGTTTGAATATACCAAATACATTCTTTAAGTTGATTATGCTGATAATTGTCACTGAGCAACTTCTATGTGTCAGGCCCTGTGGTAATTTCTCTGCCTCATCTGATCCTTCTGAAGTCTTCCCTCTGTTGACCACCTGCTCCTGAAGACCTGAGTCCCATAGCCTGGTGTCTCTCTTTTTTGGGGAGTCAGGGGTATCTTCCTGAGCATCCTTCATTGTATTCACTGAGTCTCACCCACCTTGAATATCAGTCCCTTCTGGCTCTGCGGGAAGCTGTGCTTCTTCTTGAATTGCTATTTCCTCTTTACCATTTGACAGGCCACCACCCCCACACCTGTATCTTTAACTCCTCGTATGCTGATGACCCACAGGATCACATCTTTCACACAGCTTGGAAATCCACACTCCAGACAGTCCCTCCTGCCCCTCACTGGTGGTCTGGGGCAGAGCTAATTGTCCTGGTCATCAAATTGGTTGCAACTGATGAATTTTGGAACTTGAGGGTCTCACCTCTTCCCTCTACCCCAGTCCCTGACCACTTGCTCAGCAGAAACCACTACCCCAGTCCCCGACCACTTGCTCATCTTCTCTCCTGAGACTGATGATTTCCAGTCTTCCCAGGGCTAAGCTTTGGCGTGGCCTCTGTTGCACCACCATGGAAAATTTGCAAATACCCTGTCGTCCAAGTTCAGACCACTCAGACACCCTGAGGTTCTGCTGTAACCATCTCTGGACACTGATGGGCTCAGGGACTCAAGCTATACCACAAAACCCAAGAACTTGGCTTCCCAGAGGCTTCCTGGAGGAATCAGCTAACATAACCCAGAGGAGGACAGTTGATTCTCCACAGAGTAGAAGCTGACCAGTGAAACAAAAGAGATAAAGAGGTTCCACACCATAAATCCCTCTCTCTTCCTGCCCTCAAAGGCTGTTCTGAGACCAAGTGTCTCCATCTACTCAGACCAGAAGTTGCTATTTATGACTCAGCCAGCAGACATTCCTCATCCACTCTGCAATGCACCACTTGGTCTCTGCCTTTCTCCTTCCCTGCTCCCTTCACTTTCTCTGCCTTTTGCTGCCCTGGGATCGCAGTTCCCATGAAGCATCATTTGTAAGCTTAGCTCGAGTCTCTGAGCAAACTGAGTGCAAGGTGAAGACATGGCTATTCCTCCACTCAACCCCAAAATCCCAATTCCATAGTATACTAATCAAGAGCCCCAGAAAGTGTCCAGTCTTCTCCTCTTTCTGCTCTTCATGCCCATTGGCCACCAAATCTGTGCCAACTCCTAAACATCTCCAAAGTCGCTTGTCTCTTTTTCATTATCACCCACCTCCTTAGATGAGCCCCTTGCCATTATTAACTTGGACACTCACCAAATCCTCTTATTGTCCTTTTAATTTTTTGTATTTATTTTATTGAGTTTTTAAAATTTTAATTCCAGTATAGTTAATATACAGTGTTATATTTATTTCAAGTGTACAATATAGTGATGTAACAATTCTATACATTACTCAGTGTTTATCACCATAAGAGTGCTCTTTGATCCCAATCGCTTATCTCACCCATACCACCACCTTCCCTCTGGTAACCATCAGTTTGTTCTCTGGGTTAAGACTCTGTTTCTTGTTTGTCTCTCTCTCTCTCTCTTTTTTCCTTTGCTCATTTGTTTGTTTCTTAAATTCCACTTATGATTGAAATCTTTCTCCAACTTATCTTTCTTATCTTTCTCCGACTTATTTTGCTTTAGTATTATATTCTCTAACTCCAACCATGTCTTTGCAAATGACAAGATCTCGCTATTTTTTACAGCTGCATAACATCCCATTATATTATATTATCATTATATGTATTATATATTTATATCATAATATATATTATATATATTATATACATTATATTATTAAAGTCCAATATAATATAATGGAATATATATGATATATGATATCTTCTTTATCCATTTATCTATTGATGGACACTTGGGCTGCTTCCCAATTTGGCTATTGTAAATAATGCTGCCAAGAACATAGGGGTGCCTGTACACCTTTGAATTGATGTTTTTGTATTTTTTGGATAAATATCCAGTAGTGCAGTTACTAGATTGTAAGGTAGTTTTATTTTCAATATTTTGAGGAAGCTCCACACTGTTTTACATAGTAGCTGTACCAGTTTGCATTCCCACCAGTGGTGCACAAGTGTTTCCCCATTTCCTCTATATCCTTACCAATTCCTGTTTTTTCTTTTTCTCTTACTTCTTTCTTTATTTTTTTTAAGATTTTATTTATTTATTTGGGAGACAGACAAAGCATGAGCAAGGGGCAGGAGGCAGAGGGAGAAAGAGAAGCAGATCCCTGGCTGAGCAGTGAGCCCATTGTGGGGCTCAATCCCAAGACCCTGAGATCATGATCTGAGCTGAAGGCAGACACTTAACTGACTCAGCCACCCGGGTGCCCCAATACTTGTTGTTTCTTGAATTTTTTATTTTAGCCATTCTAATAGGTGTGTGATGATATCTCATTGTGGTTCTGATTTGCATTTCCCTGATATGAGTGATGGTGAACATCTTTTCATGCATCTGTTTGCCATCTGGATGTCTTCTTTGGAGAAATCAGATCTTCTTATTGTTCTGTCTGTTCTGTCACTGCAGCCTCCAGGCCATCCTCACACACATTCACAAGGTGGGGCTGCGGGGGTGGGGGGTCTCTCTGAAATGCAAGCTCAACCATCTTGTTTCCTGCTTTGAGCTTTCCATTGGCTCCATCATTGTCCTTGAGTTTTTAGGATGAAAGTCTTTAAGGCCTATCCTCTTCAGCTTTAGCTTCTGACAACTACATCCAACACAGAAAAGGGACTTTCTTTCATGCTCCAGCAGCAGGAAGTACCTACAACTCCCATATCATACCATGTCCTTTTCTACTTAGTGTTGCAGGTTGGGTTCTCCAGAGCTGATGCTGAGATAGAGTTGGGATGAAAGGGATAAGATTGTCACATAAAATATAGGGTGCCCAGTTAAATTGAGCTTCTGATAAACAAAGAATACTTATTTTACTATAAATGTGTCATACACAATATTTGAAATATACTTACATACACCAATACATTATCTGAAATTCAAATTTATTTGTACATTGTATTTTGATTTGCTAACCTGGCAACCCTAATTAAGGATAAACACATGTGAAGGGAAGAGGGAGGAAGTAGGATTGGGCAGATGAAAAACTTGAATGGCATGCAAAAATGGCAAAGCTGTGGCTCCCTCTGTCTCAGTCAATCACAAATGCAACCCCGGCCCTCCCCAGAGTGACCTGATATTGGCAGGATGGCTCTGTACCCCTGAGGCAGACCATGCAAAAGCTAGCAGCTGTGGGCAGCCTGATGACCACACTTCCTTATGGGCAATAGGTCTTTCGCTGAAGGGTGATTGAGTGGTACATCTTTGTGTTCATCATACTTAGTCTTTGCTTTTTTTTTTGTTTGTTTGTTTTTGTTTTTTGCTTGAACATCTTCGCTACTTTCCCACCTGGTCTATTCAGTCACTTAAAACAAGAGGTCACATGTTTGACTCCATTTGCAGCTTATATACAAGGAATCACTCCCTTTTCTGTGTGACTTTTGGTTATGCCTCAATTTTTCCTCTTATTTCTTGAGTTGTCATTAATCTTCCCATTTATGTCTTCCCTGCGAGATGGTTAAACTCATGCATAGACTATACTTTGACTTCATTAAGAAAATATTTATTAGCAGGAATCATAGGCCAGGCAGTACATCAGGCATTAGGATATTACTGTGAGCAAGACCAACTAATTCCAGCCACCCTGACTTCAGAACTAGATGGGAGGATGCATTCGATTTAGATAGGAAGCTATCATAAGTATTAGGATGCATGTTGTAGCTTGATTTCTGAAGAAACAGACTCTGAGATAAAGGTTTGGGTGCAATAAGTGTATTTGGAAACCTTGGTAACCTTGTAACTGGAAACCTTGGTAAGTGAACAAGGGGGTGAGACAGGAAAGGGAAGGTGGCTAGCACAAGGAGGTGTAAGCAATTCTACAACTGACTTAGATAGTACTGCTCGCTCACTCTCTGGTGAGGAGGAACAGGACATTGTAAGAAAGACCCACTATGCTTACACTTGGTATTTTGGTGTTTCAATGAGCAGAGATCAAGCTGTACTATGAGGACAATCTTTTAAGGAGTACAGATAACAAAGACTTGTTTCTCTTTCATATTGTGAGTCCACCATGTGTCACTGTGAGGTGAAGTTTTCTGCTCATTATAGGTACTAAACGACCTAGGTTGACGAAGTTTTTGTCTCCTAAGGTGACAGAGGCTACATCCTTCCAGGCGCTTCTACATCACAGAAGCAGGGAAAGGAGCCGATGAATCACACAGCCTCCTTAAGGCTAGGGACTAGAAGTAATATGTGATGTTCTGCTTACATTTCATTGGCCAAAGCCTTGTCTAATTCCAAAAGGGCACTCAAAGTTGACCCTTTTATGTGGCCAGAAGAAAATCAAGAGTATTTGTAACTAGCTCCCATGACCACTAAATATTTGATTCTCATATCTTCCTGAATTTTTCTCCCAATAGAGACAGCTTAGAAATTCCACAAATAAGACAGTGACACTAGAGAACTGGGAACTCCAGAGGGGAGCAATAGCCTGAGGCTGGCCCGTTGGCTCTCTGCCCTAGTTTTCACCTTGATGGAATGCAAGGGAATGAGCCAGACTCTCAGGGAATATCTGCAGCCAGAGCCTGCAGTTACTACAGCTTACTCACTCTGATGAAGGCCTTAGCAGAGACCTCAGTCTCTAAAAAGCTCTCTAGAAAAGAATAGAAATTGTGCTCCTACTCTCAGTTTGAGAAATCCTGCAGAAAAAAATTTCAAGTCTTTAAGTCATAAAACAACAACAACAACAAAACCTGGCTCAGTTCCCCAGTCCTGAGTCCTCAGTCCTGAGTGCAGAAACAGACAGGAAGCCCTGGAAGAGAGAGAAATCCCAGCCATCCATAGATCTCAGGAGTAACCTTAGATGACTGGGCCCAGCAGCTGGACCAACAGACACCAGGGCACTGACTGTGTAATGAGCTCCAGCAGAGGTGCCTGGCTGTGCCCGCATCCATCCTCCCTCCACCTTTCTGCTCCTGTCTCAGGACAGACAGAAATGGCCATGTTGAGGATTGAGAGCTCTACCCATTCCCTACATGGCTGAGTGCCTGGGCTCCCTGTTCATATACCAACCTGCATCCACCTCACATGAATAGCCTGATGACTCTGATATTGTTTTCCAGCTTTCTCAACATAACATTTTGCTAAAGGACACAATAACCTTGCTCCTCCAAAGACCTCTGAGTGGAATGTTTTTTGGGGTTAGGTCTCATTGTTGCTGATATAACCAGATTCATGATTTGGACAGGTCCTGGTGCTGCCTTTTGTGACTAGGTTAAGATATGTAGCAGAAAGACAAAGATTCCTTTAATGTTCTCAAATTCCATGAGTATGGAAACAATCTTCACTATGGACAGTCAGGGAAACCAGAACCCACTGCTCATGGTGTGGCTGCAAAACATATTCCAGAGGGTGCCCAAGAACTTTCCATTTTCCAGGCCTCATTTCATCCTGATTTAAGCACTTGACAAAACAAGCATGAAATGTTAGAAAATTGCAAATGCAGATGAAGAATGAGTGTGGTTTCTCATAAAGCAGTGACTTGTCCTGGCTTCTTGTTTTGGCTGAGAATGAGGAAGGCGTGTTCAGCCAGATTTTCCTTCAGCAGTTTATAAAAAGTTAACCATGCATAAAAACGGTTGACATTTACATAGCACGTTTGAGTTTCCAAAGAGCTCATAGGTTTATTATTTCAACTGTGGCTCCTAACAACTGGGTGAAAATGAGGAAATTTAAGGTTAGTAGGAGTCAGTGACTTTCCTAAGGTCAAATGGCTAGTAACTATCAGACCACAGTCTGGGATCCAGAGCCCTGAGCACTCCCTCATCATGTGAGGAGGCTGGGTCTTCCTAGCATTCTTTCATGGCAGAACAGTGAGTGGAGACCTATGAGAGTCCAAAGGTTGGAATGATGACCAGCATCCCCCATGCTGTAAGGAGAAGAGGTAACCATCTATGCAGGGTGAGTTAGGAGGAAATTTCAAACGATCTCTACAACTGACAGCCACCTTCAACTGCTACATATAAAAAACCAGAAAACAAAAGAAAGCAAAAACAAAAAGCACACACACAAAAACACAACAAAAACAACAACAACAATAACAACAGATAGGAGCTTGGGGATGGGGCCAAGGGATACAGCCAAAAATTCAGCTGTAGAGGTACCTGGGTGGCTCAGTCATTAAGCGTATGCCTTCAGCTCAGGTCATAATCCCAGGGTCATGGGATGGAGCCCCTTATGTGCTCCCTGCTCAGCAGGAAGCCTGCTTCTCCCTCTTCCACTCCCCCTGCTTGTATTCCCTCTCTCACTGTCTCTCTCTCTGTGTTAAATAAATAAATAAATAAAATCTAAATTTAAAAAATTCAGCTTTAGCACATAGTTATGGTGTAAGGATTAAATGAGATGGTGCTAAACAAAACCCCAATAAACACTGGTTCTTTCCATTTCCCTCCTGGCATCAAAGGCTGATGATGGACACCAAGCAACTATTGGAAAAATTGGGTCCATTCATAGGATGGAGTTTTGCCTTAGCCCCTCCACTTAAATTCCTACCAATGAATTTCCATAAGCCTTTCTGTTCCCTCAGTTCTTCAGCAACCTTCTGTTGCCAGAATGAGGTCCCTGATGGCTTTCTCTCTGGGACAGACCTTCTCTCAGGACCCAGAGTCTTATCCCTGATACTGTCTCATGGAAAATGGACCCCCAGAGGGGAAGACCCAACTGGAAGAAAAGCAAGAGAGTGTCAAGTTCTCACCCCTCATGCCTGTCCATACTTTCCTATCCCTGCCCAGTCAAGGTATCCTTTCCCATAAGGGAAGCTATCGAGAAAAGATCGCTCAGATAACAACTCTCTCATGATTTAAATTGTCCATGCTGACCTTCTGACAAGCTGAGGGAGGGACCCATGCAGGCCAGAGCCAGTGGCAGGGACTGCTGTGACAACCAGTTGTCAAAGGTCAGCCTGACCCCCTTGACAGTTCCTACTCACAGGGAAGGAACCAAAGGAAGGGAGTTTGTGCTCAAGAACTTCCCAGAAGGCTGAGGTCAGATTTGCTGTGGTCAGTTACCCTGAACCAGGATGTCCTCAGGAGTAGAGAGTATCCACGTGAGGTGGACACACTCAATATTGGCCTTCAGGATCTCCGTATCTTCTAAGAAAATGCAGTTTCAGCCCTAGGTGCAGTGTTTCTGAAATGTGCTGGGTGTTAGACCCCTTCCCTCCAAGTCCCCGGCACCTGATTTGTGCTGGGATCTCAGCTTCTCACACCTTTCCAGACATGTTGTCAAAGATGTTGCTTTTTGGGCACCTGGGTGGCTCAGTTGGTTAAGCAGCTGCCTTCGGCTCAGGTGATGATCCCGGAGTCCCAGGATCCAGTCCCACATCGGGCTCCCAGCTCCACAGGGAGTCTGCTTCTCCCTCTGACCTTCTAGCCTCTCATGCTCTCTCTCACCTCTCACTATCTCTCAAATAAATAAATAAATCTTAAAAAAAAAAGATGTTGCTTTTTACCTAGACAGGAAATAAGGAAGAAGACAGAGTGTTCAGCTGGCTGTAGCCTGAGGTCCCAAGTTTAAAATGATTTTCCTAGGGCCATGCCACTTAAAAGGAATATAACCCAGACACATACATAATTTTAATTTCTCTAATGCCACATTAAAAAATGAAATTAATTTCAAAATAGATTGCATTTAACCTGCTATATTAAAATATTATCATTTCAATTTTTAATCGATATAAAATACTCATTAATGAGATATTTTATATTCCTTTTTCTATCAATGTCTTCAAAACTTGCTGTGGATTGCACAGCACATCTTGATTTGAACCAGCCACATTTCAAGTGCTCAGGAGCCAGCATGGCCCAAGGCTCCTGGCTTGGAGAGCACTGCCCTACAGTACTGTGTCCTTTCACAGATGGTCATTGATTGCTTGCAATAAGCATGACTGAATCTTATGTTGGTGGAAAGTTTACCATTCCTCACAAAGTCTTCAGTCTCTTCAACCCATTTGACCTCATTTGAGCCACTATTGACAGTAGAAACTGAAACAAAACAATTTGTTACCAGGCAGTTGGTAGTAGAGTTAGGTCACCCAATTCTTGGTGTAATGGCATTCCTTCCCTGAGTTCACCTGGGGTGAGAAAGGAGAGGTGAAAAGTCAAAGTGGCCAGGGAGGCTATAAGAGATGGGTCAGATATGTCTGTGAACATATTAAGACCCACTGACTTGTACATGGTAAGTGGTGAATTGTATGGTAGGGGAATTATATCTCCTTAAAGCTGTTAAAAGAGAGAGAGACATAGAGAGAGAGAAAGACCACATGGACTGCTTGCTTTTCAGGAGTGAGGGAGTAGGGGAGTGAAGGAGGAGGGTGTCTGCCAATGACAGCACTCTTCTTCATCTGTAAGTCTTTGTATTGTCAAACTATGTTAACCAAGGGAAATGAACATTTTCCATAGGCAAAGTGAGATGCCCCCAAGATCCTGAAATGAATCATCCCCAGAATTTGCACTATAAATGATAAAAGCAATAACCAACAGGTAAATATGTGTATAAATACACCTTGAAGGTACAGATGGCCCCTACTTCTACAGGAGGCACTGTAGGCTGGTAGGAAAGCCTGGCCTACCTAGGGAAGGTGGTGCCAATCACAACCTCCTGGGTGGGTCTGCCTTGCACACTGCTGTCTCCTGGGTATTTAGCCCAGGCCTGGGCACATATGGCACTCTCAGAAAATATCTGTCGAAGGAATACTAAAAGTATAGGGTGACATAGACAAGGATTTTCCCCTCTGTGGCTAGAAGCAGAAATGTCTCCAAGTTGGGCCTGGATTCATCTTACCTTAGTCTAATGTCAATAAATATCAGTGCCCATGGGACCTCGGGTCACAAATTACCAGGTCTCCCCTGCTCTTGTTAAAAGGAGAGAATGGACAGATGACTTACTTTCTGTCATATGCTCTGAAGTATTACACTTCTTCCTTGGGTTAGGCATTGGCATACAGATTGGTACCTTTGTCTATTTGTGTCTGTCTGATTTTTGTTGTGGTGGCTGCTTTATTTTAGCTGAGCTGGTATCCCTGAGTGTGAACAAGATGGAACCACGGAAAAGTGAGTTTTAGCTTGGCAGAGGAGCCCCATCCCCTGAGGAGACCCCTTGGATTAGCTTCATTCTCTGGGAAGTGCCTGGAGCTATTTCCATGCCTTTATTCCAGTGTTTGGTGACTTCACTGGAAAAATATAACTTCAAGAGAATTTCTGAATCATATCCCACAGTAAGAAAGTGTAATGTAAGAAAAAAAAAATCACAATTGGAGTGACTGCCATTGAACATGTGACCTCAGATACCAAGATGCAGTTGCCTATGCCCAGCCCTGGCCCCATGCCTGTGCACCCCTAGTCAGCCTGCCAGGGGCCCCCAGCACCTTTCCTGCCATTGCACCCTGGGGGTCAGGGAAGGGAGTGGTGCTGACGCTCCTGGATACACTCAGGACCAAACCTCCCACCCAGTGCAATGGGTGTGGGCCAGCGGGAAGCAGGAAGCGCCCAGATAGATAGCCGGAGAGGGCCCAAGTCCTGAATGCCCCGAGCTGGGCGGTTCCAGGAAATTCCAGGCCAGCCAATCTAACTGGCCTTTCAGAGTAGCTAAGCTGCTATTTTGAGGGTTGTGTTGAGGGGAAACAACTCGACAAAAGCAGAACAATTGTTTCAGAGAAGGAAGGTCAGTGCGGACTCAAGAACCCCCTTTTGCACCGCCTGGGATGCAGCCAGGAGCACTGGGCGTGGCTGTTACTATGACACCCTTCTGACAACTGTCCAGAGGTTTACAGTCCCTCAGAGCCTGAGCCAAACCTGGGGCTCCCTGAAACAATGTGATTGAGAGGAGTCTCTGTGCTAGTTTCTCGACCCCTCTTTGGCTGGTTGGTCTGGATCTCTGCTGGTGCCAACTCTATACCTAGGTCTCTGGAGAAGATGTTACTAAAAGAGGCAGCCCCACAGGGGGCTCCCTTCTCTGCCACATCCAGTGATGAAATTTGGAAGTTTTGAGTGCATGACCGAATGGCTAAGAGAATCCTTGAGATATTTTTGGTGCAAAAAGGTGATTTTATTATAGCACAGGGACAGGACCAGTGGGCAGAAAGAGCTGCACTGGGACTGTGAAGAATGACTGATTATATATTTTTTAATTAGTGAGGGCTAGGGATAGTGCAAGTCTCTTAGGAATTTGGAAACAAGGCTTTCAGGACCTTGAAAGGCCAACTGCTGCCAAGATAAGTTACTTTTAGTCTTTAATAAAACACAAGCATTAAAGCTCTAAGGCAGCCATGAGTTCCTTGAGGAAGGTCACGCTCTGCATGTTTCAGGTATCTATCAGTGGGCTGTAGGCAGTAAAGAGATTTAATTTAAGCTACAGTCTTTTGCCTTTGTTTCCCTCATCATCTGGGATGATTGCTCTGATCTCAAGGTCATGGTTACGCACTTTGTTTGCAGGCCTGCCATTGTGAGGCCTGGGTCCTCCTCTAGTGTCACTCTATGTCACTATCCTTCTGATGGCTCTTTCCTCAATTATAAAATGAGATAAGGGGTGAATAATATTCCATCTTGCTCCAGTGCTACTACCCACATTGCTGGGACCCAGTGCCACTCCTGCTCCCATTCACAGTCTAATGTCACCTGGGTGCCAATGACAGGCTGTGGACAGGGGAGCAAGAAGCCATAGAAATATACATCCAGGGCATATTTCCCCTCTGGTTCCTGTGCAGGTTTCATACCTCTCAAGGGACAACGGGTACCCCAGCTCCTTTAAGACATTCAAGCCCCAAGTGTCTGTTAGTGTTTCAAGAGAATTCTCAGGGCTTTGTTTAGGAGCTGGATTGGGCAACACTGGGCACTGATTCTAGAAAAGCACAGCCTATCCCTACCAGGGGGATACTTAGGAAGCAATGTCAAGACAATATTGTGGGAGTCCCGGGGATTCCCTGAGTTGGGGCCAGTGCCCCATGTCCTCTTTAATCCCAGGATACCCTGGCATTGGGACAGTGAGATGCAAGACTCAGATTCAGATGTGCCTGTGACCATTTACAGTCATGTGTTCTTTTTTTTTTTTTTTAATATTTTATTTATTTATTTGTCAGATAGAGAGAGAGCACAGGAGCGAACACAGGCAGACAGAGTGGCAGGCAGAGGCAGAGGGAGAAGCAGGCTCCCTGCCGAGCAAGGAGCCCGATGTGGGACTCGATCCCAGAACGCTGGGATCATGACCTGAGCCGAAGGCAGCTGCTTAACCAACTGAGCCACCCAGGCGTCCCACAGTCATGTGTTCTTGAAGAAGCCATTTAGCCTCCCTAAGGTACGGCATCCTCATTTATATATACCTCTGAGGGTGCCAGAAGCAAAGTCATGGGTGGGCCTCTTATGTCTTTGATGGGTGCTCTGCTCATCACCAACAAGGAGACTGATGGGTTTATCCTCCAGAGTTCCATTGTTCTGGCTTGGCACCAGCTCCAGAAAAAAACTAGTGGGACCTAACCTTCCTGTTCAAGGCAGCCTCCTAGTCCCAGGCTCCCACCACATAGATAGAAGCAGGGATGTGCCATCAAAGGGTTACTGATGGTCTGAGTTTGTGGAAAGAATATTAAGAAGGCTCAGTTCCATGAAGAAGACAGTAATGAATTAAAAAAATACAAAGAAAAGGAGTGCCTGGGTGGCTCAGTGGGTTGAAGCCTCTGCCTTCTGCTTAGGTCATGATCCCAGGGCCCTGGGATCGAGCCCCACATTGGGCTCTCTGCTCAGCGGGGAGCCTGCTTCCCCCTCTCTCTGTCTGCCTCTCTGCCTACTTGTGATATTTCTCTGTCAAATAAATAAATAAATAAATCTCCAAAAAAAAAAATGAAAAGAGAAGGGAAGAAATGAAAAAGAAGGAAAGGAAAGAGAGGAAAAGGAACAAAAAGCCAGGCTCATATCCGGGGAGGATTTGATATGATGAAGAATAGGATTTGGCTGGTAGGAAAGTGGTTCACAGATGTTCAACCTGCAGGGCTCTAGGAGGAACAGGCATCATGGAAAACAAAGGAACTGATCACCACAATAGTGTTGTAAGTTGCAGATCATTTTCAAAGAAGCAAATGGATCTGAGGGACAATACAAATGCAAGCAGTTGCAGTGTTCTGGAAAAGCTGATTCCAGGGTCTCATAGCTTCTCTCTGACTTTCTTGGTGCCCATCTCTTCTGTGCCTTTTGTGCTCATGGACAGCTTGCTCAATTGTGTCCTGCAGTGGAGGCCTGACCCAGGCTACCTAAACACAATATGTTTGTTTGGGTCTGAGATAACTCACAGTGTGCTTTGCCCTAGAATGACCACTTCAGAGGGACATGAAGATGTCATGGTGTGTGGGAACTAGATTGATGGGAAATTTGGGGGCAACTTTCTTTTTGAAACCCTGGTGAAGTGGGCTGAATGAAACATATTTTCAACTGGGAAAGCAAGCCAGGATAAGAGAATATTTACTGCAACTAGGATTACCTGTGTTGGGTGATTCAGGAATAGGCCCCAGTAATCCAGGGACCCAGATTCTTAACATGATGATGTCATGATTATTCTTCAAAAGAAGCAGGAAGAGCTATTGGCCCAAGGGAAAAACATACCAGTGTTGGTGAGGTGGCCTACTCTTAGGCAGCAAATAAGAAAATCAGCCATGGCTCCAAATGGTGGAAGCCATGGCCTCTTCTGCTACCACAGGAGCACAGCCCACCCCACACCATGAAGACAGCACACCCCTGGCAAGGAATGCCCTACTGGGGCCAGCCAAAGTAGGGAGCTGCTTTGGAAGCCACGAAAGTGAGGGAAGGGTGATCTAGAATATCCCAAGTGTTGCAGGTAGAATCCCAACTAGACAACTTGAAACTGGAGGTGCATTTAAGAGAATGAAAGAGTAGAAGAAAATGAAAGAGAGAGAGTGCAGAGTGCAAGAGAATGCATAGGGATGCACTTCTAATACCCAAGTCACAATGCCCTCTTTTTGGGGGGTTGTATAAAGAAAAAGTAGAGTAGATAAGGCAGGGCCATGGCCTTCTCCTGTCTTTCTGCTCAGTAACAGCTCCCAGACTTGTCTATAAAGATTCATGTAAAGATTTAGCACTCTGTACTGGGATCTGACATGCGGGAAGCTTCATTTCATAAATATTCTCATTTAACCCCATTTCACCCTCACAAAAGATGGCAAGAATGGCATTATTTCCATTTTTTATAGATGAAGAAATTGGAGATCAGGTTAAATAACTTATTCCAGCTTCTACAGCCTGTGAGTGGAAGAACTAAATATTGAGCTTCCTTCTCTGTGACCCAAACCTCCCCATCCCACCAGGCCAATCCAGTTCTTCCCTCAGGGCAGGGACCCTCTCTCCACACTCAGAGGTACTTCCACAGTACTTGCACTATCAGCTCAGATTGGCTTCTGTGCTCTAAGCAGATTGGAGAAAGGCCTTGAGCTCTTATGGTGGATTAAAGATGGCACAAAATCTTAGACTCTTCCATTGAGTGGTAGGGTCCAGGTCTTTTCCCCTTGAGTCTGGTGGGCCTTATGGAATCACTGTAGATAGAGTAAGTAATGCTGTGTGACCTCCAAGGCCAGGTAAGAGGAAAGTTTGCTGTTTTGGCCTTGTTCTCATAGAACATTAAGTTTCTGGACTTTGGCCACACCCCCTGTAGGCCTAGCCCCTATGCTGTGATAAGCAGGCCACGTGGAGAAGCACACGTGGGCACTTGGGCTGGCAGCTGCAGCTAAGCTCTCAGCCAACAACTGACGTCACCTTCCAGGCAAGCCGGTCAGTCACCTTGGACATGCAGTCTGGGTGGCAAAGGAAGCCCCAGTAGCTGTCTAATAATAAACCACTTGAGAGATTCTCAAGTGAGGTGAGGACTCCCCAGTTCAGCCCATCCTGAACCCCAACCTTCAAATCGTGAGCAAAATAAAATGGCTGTTTTAAGTTACTTGCATTTGAGAGTAATTCATCTCTCGCAGTGGTAGGTAGCCACTAGGGTGCCTCTATGAATATCTAGGTCCAGATGAGCTGCGTGTACGGCACATGGGAGTCATGGGATGAGGAAACATCAGAGGTGGCCAGACCTGCCTCCTCCACTCAGGTAGTCTAAGGGATTCTTCCTGACAATGCCACCCGGCATGTACTCTCAAACTCATAACCAGTGAACATCCAGAAAAAGAGTCTGGGAGTAAACTTTTAATTGATGAATGGCAAACTTATCTCAGAAAGGGCAGTGGGATCCAGGAACAGAGATGAGCTCACAAGCCATCCAGATGGATTTCTAAGACATACAGAAAATCAGGAATGGCAGGAGTAGAAATAGAGGTCAGGAAAGCAAACACCACGTGTGTTGGTGTGAATGGCACGGGGGCATTTTGCTGTTATTGTTAATGATGCTTTTCATTTCCCAGCCCAGCTTGTTTCAGGATTTGAGGTCTCCTGGAACAGAGTTCCTGTGAGTCATTGTCCCCGAGGTGAAGAAATGGGTCTCTCTCCTCTGAAAATCATCACTCTGTTAACTGAGCTGCCCGAAGCTGGAGTTTCTGCCACAGCCTCTGTAAGTATCCATAGATTGGGGTGTGCACTTCAATATGTCATATCTTATCCCCAAATGTGGTTTAGCATAAATCTGATCTAAAACTCAGCACAGGTTGTGTTTTGAAAATTACACATGTGAATTCCGTGCACCTCAAAATTTCTCAAATCTCATCTAATGCCTTGAAATTCGACTAGACTGTCCCTCCTGCTGGTAAGAATAGTTGGTGGTGCCACCTGAGTAGGATTTTTCCCTTTGGCTCTGGGTCTTGGAAGAATCCAAACTTCAAGATCAAAGTCAAGCCCCTGGGGCCTTGGCCAGAGGAGAAAGAAAACCAAGGCACATAGAAGTCTTCATGTGAATGTTTTCCTTCCTAGGCAGGCTGGGCACCTCTTCTTACGCTGCAAAAAACATAAGGAATTAAGTGGGGATGAAATAATTGGAGACAAGGGCTTTGCTTTTAGTTCCTACATTCAATCAGGCTAGCTGTCTGGCTTAGGCCTGAGCTCAGTACTGCTGGGTGAACAGCCCAACTTGGTCCCTGCTTTTTAGCCAGTGGAATGGTTTGGGGTTTTGTTTGTTTGTTTGTTTGGATGGGAAGAGGATGGCTTGACAAGATCAAAGATTCAGAATTCTGACATTTGTAAATACATAGCCAAATAAAGAAAAGGAGAGAAACAATTCTGTATGTTGAGGGAAAGCCAGACATGGGTTTTATTTGAAATTATACTTGAAGATTGTAAAATCCATCTGTATGTAAAGAAGTACAAAACACACATTCACACACACACACACACACACACACACACACACACACACACACAAGATGCATGAGTTCATATTTGGCCGGAATTTAGGCTATCTAAAGGTGCTGGTGAGACCAGGAAGGAGATTTCCATTCAAAATCTGGAGGCTAGATGTTCAGATGCTGAAGATGGTTTCATTCAGGGGACAACTCTTGTGGAAAGGGCCTATGTTGGGGAGGGAATTAAGAACAGACTAGATGAGTGGCTCATAATCTAAACCACAGGTGGTAATCTAAGGGCCAAATCAGGCCACACCTATTGGGCTCTACATCGTGGCTACTTTTCTGCTACAAAGACAGAAGCCAGAGTTTATAACAGGGACCCTGTGGCCATGAAACTTCAAAACCTCAAAACCTCAAAATATTTATTATTTGGCCCTTTACAGGAAACATTTGCCAAACCTTGGTATAGAAAGTTACAGATGCACTCCTCTTGGCACTACTTAACTTGTTGTTGTCCTAAAATTTTGTTAGTTTGGGTTTTGTATGATTGCTAGTGTGATGAAAATTGAGAATATATGCATGAACACAAACAGATACGTGTGCATGCTTACAGACAGACACATACATACCTTCATGTATACTCATGCATACATGTATGCATGCATACACATATACATAGATACAGTAAAATAAAGAGAAAGAAAGAAATTAATAAGACTGCATCATGGGATTACAGAGATCCCAAACTGCTGGCCCCCTCTCCTGCTCCCCTCTCCTGCTCCTCGGTGCTCATTGTCCCTACATACACTGCTGGCATTTTACTAAACATAAGTGAGATTCCCTGCTTGAGAATTTCCTCTGGGTACAGGAGCATGTTTGATCCCTGTGCAAGGCAGATACAGACACTCCCACCATCTGCCCTTAATCTGGGACAAATGAGTATTAGTAGATGCTCACTCCAGGTTCCTTGCTCTATGGAGGGGGCAACCCTAAGGTTGTATATGTGTTGCCCTGTTGCCCAGAAATCTCCAGATGGATGAACTCCAGTACCCCCAGTGGTAACCTGTTCATGAACAAATTCTTTACTGTCTGCCCTCCCTTCCCTATCTCATACTTCCCATCTTGAAATCACCTGCCAAATATGATTCTCATTCTTGTCTTGGGGGCTGCTTCTGGGGACCCAATATATGACAGTTCTGGTATACTTTTTCTGTTGATTATAAGAAACTTTACTCTGCTCCCTGTTTTCCTTTGCTTGGTCCTGGATTTTTTAAATGTAAGGATAATAACAAGACTAATAAAGAGTTGATGGTAATATCTTCTTTTCTTACTCATTATCTAAAACCAAGAAATATGAGGGAAATCAGAGGGGGAGACAAATCATGAGAGACTGTGGGCTGTAAGAAACAAACTGAAGGTTTTGGAGGGGGGTGGGGTGAGGGGTTGGTGAGCCTAGTGGTGGGTATTATGGAGGGCACGTGTTGCATGGAGCACTGGGTGTGGTGCATAAACAATGAATTTTGGAATACTGAAAAGAAATAAAGTGGAAAAAATAAATAAACACAATAAACTGTTAAAAAAAAACAAGTACACACCAAAACAGAGAATCAAGAATGAGGACAGAGGCTAACCTTCTCTGTTGGACATGAGTATTTTTAGTCAAGTTGAGCTTTGTTTGGGCACCAGAGGCTATTTATATAGACTGCTGAAGGAAGAAGAGCCATTCAGTGTTTTCATCTTTTCAAAGGGGAATAATTTGGTAAATGCCCTGTAGCTAGATAGTTATTTATTCTACCAGTTACAAAATTTATAGGTGCCTATACCAAGCATTCTTTTTTTTCTTTTTCTTTTAAAAGAGTAAGCACAGACCTAGACACAGTATGGAAACACATTTGTCTAGGAGACTGGAAGGGAGCATGAGGAGCTCTGAGGAAAGAGGTATCTGGGAGAAGGTTATTACAGACATTGATGAACAGTTCATTTCCACACAGCCCTTGGGCTACCAAGAAAAATAAAGTATCACATGCAAAAGAGAGGAGCTAGATAAGTAAGAGGGACAAAAAACTTTAGAAGAGATGGGGCTTAGGGCACTGCTCCTGGGCAAGTAGCTGTTCCAAGTAGAGTGCGAAAGAAGAATTGAAGAATTGAGATACCAACCTTATCCCTGAAATAAGGGGAGTTGATACATGGAGGAGAAAAGGTATGGGTAGGAGAAAGTATCTTGAAGACCTGGCAACAGGTTTCTACACTGAACATTTCCTGGTTTCTGTTTGGATACAGAATACTGGCTTGAATTGAGGGCTTATCTGGTTTAAGATACCACTTTGCTTACTTACAATAAGATTCATTTTTACAGAAAATTGAGTCTATTGTGCAAAGCTGGACATTCTCTCATTGTTGTGGAGTTTCAGAACTGCTAGTGGGCTTGGCCATCACTTTCAGTCTCCCATTTCACTAAAAAGTAACATGGACTGTGATGGGGATTCTTGATAACAATGACCAGCATGTGTGGAAAGGCTATGTGTGCTAGGACACTTTGAACAGTTTTGTAGATGCTCTGTACAACCTTTCAGAGTAGTTTATTGTACCCATTTACTGTTCATCTAAGAAATTATGAAATTTGCTTAAGCTGAGACACCAGCATATACCAGTGTTGAATTTTGAACCCTGATATATCCAGGTCCTATGCCATGTTCTGTCCACCATACCAGTGGTTCCCAAATACCAGTCTGTGTACAAACCAATACCTGATACCAGTAATTCTGGTTCAGCAGGAGTTGTTGGGCTGGGTTCCCTCACACAGAAAACCAGAGATGATAAGGATCTGAGTGCAAATATTTTATTGGGAGGTGATCCCAGGAAATACCACTAGGGAAGTGGGGGAATGGGGCAGGAAAAGGGAAAAAAAAACAGTAACAACAACAAATTGAGCATTAGTGAACAGATTACTCTAGGCAACTGGGGTTCAATCCTATTGAAGAATTTTGGGAGATGGTGGACAATATGACTAAGAATTGTCCCCTTCTCAGGGTCAGGAAGATGAGGATTTTTCCACCAACTGTCACTAGCTGAGTGACAAATCTAGGGCATTAACTCCTAGGCACCTCTAGATTACTCTGAATGTGATCCAGGTGTACTTTCAAAGTAGAAAAGCTCTCAGGCATGGGGTTAAAGGTATCTGGTGTAAGAGAAGCCATCTGGGTACAGAGGTGAATGGGCAGGATACAGAATATCAACTGCAGAATATCAAGATGGGACTGAGGACAGAAATAGACTCTCAACTCTATGGTCAACTAATCTTTGACAAAGCAGGAAAGAATGTCCAATGGAAAAAAGACCATCTCTCCAATAAATGGTATTGGGAAAATTGGACAGCTACATGCAGAAAAATGAAACTGGATCATTTCCTTGCACCACACATGAAAATAGACTCAAAATGGATGAAGGACCTAAATGTGAGACAGGAATCCATCAAAATCCTTGAGGAGAACACAGGCAGCAACCTCTTCGACCTCAGCTGCAGCAACTTCTTCCTAGCAAAGGAAACAGTTAACAAAACCAAAAGACAACTGACAGAATGGGAGAAGATATTTGCAAACGACATATCAGATAAAGGGCTAGTATCCAAAATCTAGAAAGAAGTTATCAAACTCAACAGCCAAAGAACAAATAATCCAATCAAGAAATGGGCAGAGGACATGAACAGACATTTCTGCAAAGAAGACATCCAGATGGCCAACAGACACATGAAAAAGTGCTCCACATCACTGGGCATCAGGGAAATACAAATCAAAACCACTATAAGATGCCAGCTCACACCAGTCAGAATGGCTAAAATTAACAAGTGAGGAAATGACAGATGCTGGAGAGGATACAGAGAAAGGGGAACCCTCCTCCACTGTTGGTGGGAATGCAAGCTGGTGCAACCACTCTGAAAAACAGCATGGAGGTTCCTCAAAAAGTTGACAGTAGAACTACCCTATGACCCAGCAATCACACCACTGGGTACTTACCCTAAAGATACAGATGTAGTGGTCTGAAGGGGCATGTGCACCCGAATGTTTATAGTAGCAATGTCCACAATAGCCAAACTATAGAAAGAAGCTAAATGTCCATCAGCAGATGAATGGATAAAGATGTGGTATATATATACAGTGGAATACTATGCATCAAAAGAAATTAAATCTTGCCATTTACGATGATGTGGATGGAACTAGAGGGCATGATGCTTAGGGAAATAAGTTAATCAGAGAAAGGCAAATATCATAAGATCTCCCTGATATGAGGAAGTTGAGAGGCAATGTGGGGGGTTTGGGGGAATAGGAAAGGAATAAATGAAACAAGATGTGATTAGGAGGGAGAAAAGCCATAAGAGACTCTTAATCTCACAAAACAAACTGAGGGTTGCTGGGGGGAAGGGGTAGGAAGAGGGTGGTTGGGTTATGGACATTGGGGAAGGTCTGTGCTATGGTGAGTGGTGTGAAGTGTGTAAACCTGGTGATTTACAGACCTGTACCCCTGGGGCTAATAATATATTATAAGTTAATAAAAATTAAAAAAAAAATTAAAATATTAGGAAAAAAAAAGAGCTGAGGAATCTGTAATTTCTTCTTGCTATTTCTTTTTTTGGTGGTATCTGTAATTTTATTTTTTTTTGCATTGAAAAAAGTTTTTTTATCTGTAACGTATAAATCTCACACAAATCAATAAGAACCAAATAGGAAAACGGGCAAAGGGTATGAAAAAACAATCCACAGGAGTCAAGATGGTGGAGAAGTAGCAGGCTGAGAAGACATCAGGCAGCAGATCAGCTAGATAGCTTAACAAACCATTCTGAACCCCTATGAATCCAAAAGGAGATCGAAGAGAAGAAGAGCAACAATTCTAGAAACAGAAAATCAACCACTTTCTGAAAGGTAGGACCAGTGGAAAAGTGAATCCAACGAAGGGAAGATAGGCGATGGGAAGATAGACCACGGCGGGGTGGGGGGCACTCCCGGCAAGCAGCAGAGCAACGGAGCACAAAATCAGGACTTTTTTTTTTTAAGATTTTTATTTATTTATGTGACAGATACAGAGAGAGATCACAAGTAGGCAGAGCAGCAGGCAGGGGTGGGGGAGCAGACTCCCCACTGAGCAGAGAGCCCAACGCGGGGCTCGATCCCAGGACCCTGAGATCATGACCTGAGTCGAAAGCAGGGGCTCAACCACTGAGCCACCCAGGTGCCCCACCTTTTTTTTTTTTTTTTAAAGATTTATTCATTCATTTGACAGACAGAGATCACAAGCAGGCAGAGGCAGGCAGAGAGAGGAGGAAGCAGGCTCCCTGCTGAGCAGAAAGCCCAATGTGGGGCTCAATCCCAGGACCCCAGGACCATGACCTGAGCCAAAGGCAGAGGCCTTAACCCACTGAACCACCCAGATGCCCCCAAAATCAGGACTTTTAAAAGTCTGCTCCATGGAGGGACATCACTCCAGAGGCTAAACTGGGGTGAAGACCTCGCGGGGACAGCGTGGCCTCAGGTCCCGTGGGGTCACAGAAGGATCAAGGGTGTCTGAGTGTCACAGAGCTCACAGGTATTAGAGTGGGGAAGCCAGCTGCAGAGACAGAGCCAACAGTGAGCTCTCAATTCGGAGTTACCTTGAGCCATAATCCATAACACAAGCCTGTGCTCTGTGCGTGGGGTCCCCACAAGATCTGGGGAGACTCTGACCTGGGAGAGCCCAGGGATCTGTGGGGTTCGGAGACTCCAGGTGGAGCTCTGTGCCAGAGACAGACACTTGGTCACAGGCTGGGTGACCTCGGAGCGCAGCCACTCTGGTGAGATGGGAGTGATTGCACACGATTTTCTCCAAGCGCAGCTGGAGGCTGGGGAGACGGGAGTGATTAAGTGCTTTTCTCTGAGGGCGCACGGAGGAGTGGAGCCCTGAGGTCTCGGCTCCTCCAGGCTGGAGATTGGGAGGCCGCCATTTTCATTCCCGTCCTCCAGAACTCTACAGAAAGCATTCAGGGAACAAAAGCTCCCGAAAGTGAACCCCAGCAGATTACTTAGCCTGGTCCCTGGTAAGGGCGGTGCAATTCCACCTGGGGCAGAGACACTTGAAAATCAATACAATAGGCCCTTCCCCAGAAGATCAACAAAAATTCCAGCCAAGACCAAGTTCACTTACCAAGGAGAATAGCAGAATTCCAGAGGAGGAAAAAGCAAAGCATGAAATCCATGGCTTTCTCCCCATGAATCTTTAGTCTTGCAAAGTTAATTAATTAAAAAATTTTTTTTCTCTTCTGCTAATTTTTTAAACTTTTACCCTTTCCTCTTTTAACATTATTTAACTAGTTTATCTTAATAACTTTCTTAAAAAAATCTTTTTTGAACCTTATTATTATAGTCATATTTTATCCTTCATTGTATCTAACTTTATTCTTTGTGTACACATAGGGGTTTTTTTCTTCTAAAAAATTTGGGGTACAACTTCTTCTAATAGATCAAAATACACCCTAAATCTAGCACTGGGCTTGATCTAGTCTCCAGCTCAAGCAAGTTCTCTCCACTTTCTTTTTTGTTTTATTCTCCGTACCAACTTACCTTATCAACTCCTTTGTTAGAAATTAAAAAAAAATGTTTTTCATCTTTATAGTCATATTTCATCCCTTCATTGTGTTTACCCTTATATATGTTTTTCATTCTTTAAAATTTTGAGAGGTAGTTTCTTCTAAAAGACCAAAATACTCCCAAAATTAAGTGGGTGACCCTGTTCTAGTCACCAGTCTAATATATATATATATATTTTTTTTCTTTTTTTATATTTTTATTCCATTTTTTAGATTTTTTTCTCTTTTCTGAACGTCTTTTTACCCCCTTTCTACCCCCACCCCATGATTTGGGGTCCCTTCTGATTTGGTTAAAGCACATTTTCCTGGGGTCTTTGCCACCCTTTTAGTATTTCATTTGCTCCTTCATATATTCTTATCTGGACAAAATGACAAGGTGGAAAAACTCACCACAAAAAAAAAAAAAAAAAAGAACAGTAGGCAGTACTGAAGGCTAGGGACCTAATCAATACAGACATTGGTAATATGTCAGATCTAGAATTCAGGATGACGATTCTCAAGGTTCTAGCCAGGCTCGGAAAAGGCATGGAAGATATTGGAGAAACTCTGTCCGGAGAAATAAAAGCCCTTCCTGGAGAAATAAAAGAACTCAAATCTAACCAAGTTGAAATTAAAAAAAAATATTAATGAGGTGCGATCAAAAATGGAGGCTCTTACTGCTAGGATAAATGAGGCAGAAGAAAGAATTAGTGATATAGAAGACCACATGACAGAGAATAAAGAAGCTGAGCAAAAGAGAGACAAACAACTACTGGACCACGATGGGAGAATTCAAGAGATAAGTGATACCATAAAATGAAACAACATTAGAATAATTGGGATTCCAGAAGAAGAAGAAAGAGAGAGAGGAGCAGAAGGTATATTGGAGAGAATTATTGTAGAGAATTTCCCTAATATAGCAAAGGGAACAAGCATCAAAATCCAGGAGGTGCAGAGAATCCCCCTCAAAATCAATAAGAATAGGTCCACACCCCATCGTCTAATAGTAAAATTTACAAGTCTTAGCGACAAAGAGAAAATCCTGAAAGCAGCCCAGGACAAGAAGTCTGTAACATACAATGGTAAAAATATTAGATTGGCAGCAGACTTATCCACAGTGACATGGCAGGCCAGAAAGAACTGGCATGATATATTCAGAGCACTAAATGAGAAAAGCATGCAGCCAAGAATACTATATCAGCTAGGTTATCATTGAAAATAGAAGGAGAGATAAAAAGCTTCCAGGACAAACAAAAACTGAAAGAATTTGCAAACACCAAACCAGCTTTACAGGAAATATTGAAAGGGGTCCTCTAAGCAAAGAGAGACCCTAAAAGTATTAGATCAGAAAGGAACAGAGACAATATACAGAAACAGTCACCTTACAGGCAATACAATGGCACTAAATTCATGTCTCTCAATAGTTACCCTGAATGTAAATGGGCTAAATGCCCCAATCAAAAGACACAGGGCTTCAGAATGGATAAAAAAACAATACCCATCAACATGCTGCCTACAAGGAACTCATTTTAGACCTGAAGACACCTCCAGATTGAAAGTGAGGGGGTGGAAAACAATTAAACATGCTAATGGACATCAGAAGAAATCTGGGGTGGCAATCGTTATATCAGATCAATTAGATTTTAAGCCAAAGATTATAATAAGAGATGAGGAAGGACACTATATCATACTCAAAGAGGACAACCTAACAATTTTAAATATCTATGTCCCTAACATGGGAGCAGCCAACTATATAAACCAATTAATAACAAAATCAAAGAAACACATTGACAGTTATACAATAATAGTAGGGGACTTTAACACTCCCCTCACTGAAATGGATAGATCATCCAAGCAAAAGATCAACAAGGAAATAAAGGTCTTAAACGACACACTGGAGCAGATGGACATCACAGATATATTCAGAACATTCCATCCCAAAGCAACAGAATACACATTCTTCTCTAGTGCCCATGGAACATTCTCCAGAATAGATCACATACTGGGTCATAAATCAGGTCTCAACCGGTATCAAAAGATTGGGATCATTCCCTGCATATTTTTAGACCATAATGCTCTGAAGCTTGAACTCAATCACAAGAGGAAATTTGGAAAGAGCCCAAATACATGGAGACTCAACAGCATCCTTCTAAAGAATGAATGGGTCAACCAGGAAATTAAAG